>QGSO01000278.1:208965-368450 GCA_011037825.1 Carya cathayensis
TATATATTAGGTTCAGCTCAATCATTTATATCAAACGGGTCGCATTTGAATTAATCTAATAAAATTTGATTATTAAATGGATTATCGAGTCGTATCGTGTCATCCATTATATTTATAAGTCGTGTTATGATTTTAGAATTTGACTCGTTTAATTAAATGGGTCTGGTTGAGATTGATCCATAAGGAAAATACTCATAAATTGACACGACACTAATATGACTCAAGAACACAAATTGTCACCCCTACCACTGAGATATTTCAGCTAATAGTGCAGGAACTGAGGTAGAGCACGAGCCAAAAGAAGAATGAAAAATTCAAACAGACTTATGGATTTTTTCCCTTAAGGCCAGTGAGATGTGTATGTGATGTTAATAGCGAATATCTTTAATCAAATGGGAGGATCCATAAAAAAAAAAATGTTTGACTTTGACACTACAATTTTCATGGCTATGGACCCTCCAAATCAACTATTTTCATGATGGCCATTTTCTCAATATGTAATAGGATAAGGAAAACATTTGCTACCATTTCTCGCTTTTTTTCCTTTTTTATCTGCAATTTTTCAGTATACATAATAAGATTGAGTTATGATATTTACGAATCTACTGTGTCACAGATCACATACTGCGAGACTCACCATATATATTAATTAAAAAATATTTACGTACTAATATTCTTTTATGTAAGCTAATGTGGAAAATTTCTATATGAACAGTGTGTTTGTGTCCAAAAATAAAAGTACAAATAGATTTATTCAGTAGAACTTTACAGTCTTCCATTCTATAGATATATATTAAAATAATACAACCAATGCAGCTTGTAGTGATATATGAAGCCATGTGAAATGTGCAAGATCATATTACTTTTTATTTTTGTTCCAAGATCTATCACAAGAAGGTAAAGCTTGACAGTTGTTTACTTGTCTCAAAACAGACAGATTTTTAGTAGTACAATCGAGTTAATTCTTTCTTTTACAGCAATATCAAGAGTCCTTGATACTGTTAATCCATCCATGTGGCTTTCCATTTTTTTTTCTTTAGGTTATGTTTAGGGAGTGAAGTGATCGCAGATGATCTGTGAATAGTAGTGAAAACTTAAAATAAAATATTGAATGGAAGTGAATAAAGGTAAAAAGTAGTGCAAAATAGGTGAAAAGTAATGATAAAATATTAAATAGTAGTAGAGTGATCTTAGTTCACTACATCTTTAATTCTTCCGTATAGCGTGGTTACTAGTGTGTCAACTAGCTTTCTCTGTGTTTCAATATTGATGAACAGTCATACTATTGAATGCTCGCAAAAAGGTGGGTATATAAACTTATCCTTTAAAGCTGTAGCATTTAATAGGAGTGGGGAGCGTGCTAAGAGCATGATCTCCTGCTTCGAAAGCAATGGAATAGGGGCTTCATGCAGAAGTTGGACCACAAACCGCTTAAAAGAGCTCCCATTCTACTTGGAATTTGTGATACGCAGACATGAGAAGCTTGGAAATATGATGAGAAGTGCCTGTTGGTTGGGAAAAGGAAACCTAGAAGAATACTAGAATGAGATGCAAAATGGGTCACGGGCTATAAGGAATTGTGGGCTGAATGTAAAGGGCCTAGAAGTGTTGTTCTGATAATAAGGCAGCTAAGCCATTTGTGGGTAGTGGGACCTCTTAAGGCCTTTTATCTTGTATTTACATTTCTTACAGTTAGCTACTAGTTCCTTTTAGGACCTTTTTTGTTGGCCTGTTTGTAAGGTAATACTCTGAGTCTGCAGTGGATGATTATATATGCACTAAGAGATAAATGGGAGGATCAATATTCCCAACTCTTATCTTGTATACATGTGGAGGAGCTTCCCTCGAAGAGAGCAGTTTTCAATTTCAGATCAATTACAGTAGCCATTTCCTTTCCATTCTTGGTTACTTTTCTATTGCATTACTAGTGTATTACGAGTGGTATCCAAAGCCACCAATCCCCATTCAACAATCCATGGCTGAAGGCACTCATCTCACACAACTACATGAAGGATTCAATTCCTTAAAAAAAAAAAAAAACTACTGAGGATCATATGAAGAACACGGAATCCCAGCGTAAGACTTATAAGATGCAAGCCTTGAGGAGATAGATGGAGGTTGTGATGCATCAACTACCTTCAATGGCATCAAATTTGCAGTGAAAGAACAGCAAACAGTCAGATGGATCAAAATAGTAATGAGGATGCAAGTAGAAATGATTAGATGATACCTCACACGGGAGAGATCCATCCCAAAGTAGGGTGTTTGGGTTTTCCTACCTTTCACATTAAGGATCCCCTCGAAGGGTTGTACAAGGTGAATCAATTCTTTACTTTCCACCACACCATATGATGCTAGTTTCATTTCACATGGAAAGCAATGCCCTAGTGTGGTTCCAAGATCTAGATGAGTTGGGGGCCTTAACTAGTTGGGAAGAATTTGTGAAGGCATTGTTAATTAGATTTAGCCCCAGCAGCAATGATGATCCAATGGAACAATTAACTCATTTGAGGCAAATAGGACAATGGAGGAGTAAAAGGCTAATTTTGAAGCCTTGTCAAGTTGGCTAAAAGATTTATCTTAACAATATAAATTGAGTTGTTTCCTAAGTGGCTTACTGGATGAAATAAGACTTATGGTTCGACTATTTAACTCCAGTAACCACATCACTGCTTATAGCCTTGCCAAAGTCCTAGAAGAAAATGTAACCCTACACAAAAAATTATCCAACTGAGCACCAAACCCACACCACACAGAACCAACCTCACTAAAATTTAACTCCATCCACCATAATCCTGAACCTCACAAAAACCATAGTAAAGTAGTAGTTTCAGTATATAAAATCAACCAAAATCAAATGAGAGAGAGAGAAAAAAGAAAGAGGGCTTTGTGCTATAGTTATGGTTTCAAATAGAATCCAGAACTCTAATGCTAAAGTCCTAAGTTGTATTTAATTGAGGAGGTGGAAGAGGAAATAGAGGATATTAGTGGGAATATTGATCAATTCGAGGGCCAAAATGACTATTTGGGGTTGTTGAATTCAGGCAAAAAACCAGAAATATCCCTACATGCAATTATAGGCTCCTTAAATCCCAAGACTATGAGGGTCAAAGGAAAAATTGGGAATTAGTGGGTGATAATACTTATCGACTCAGGCAGTACTCATAACTTCCTTGACGCTACAGTACTCACTCGAGTTCCCTTGCCAATGGTGGAAAATGAAAAGGTAAGGGCGAATGTAGCCAATGGTGATCAGGTTGACAGTGAAGGAAAAGTGATAGGGGTGAATGTGAACATTAAGGGTGAGATTTTTAGTGTGGATATTTATTTATCGGTGTTGGCAGGATGCGACATGATATTGGGTGTGCACTGGTTGCAGGGATTGGGCTCAATCTTATGGAATTCAAGTGAGCTCACTATGCAATTTGAACACAATCGGAATGTTGTCAAGTTAAAAGGGTTAAGTGTAAATACTTGGATTGAAGAAGGGGCTATCAACAAGCTCAACAAAATGGAGAATACGAGGATGCTGCAGTAATTTGTTGAAGACACCACATAAACCTAACCCAAAAATCTCCAGATTCCATCCAACAATTACTCTGCCAATACCCAGATATATTTGCCTCCCTAAATGGCCTCCCCCTACCCAATCCCATGACCATGTTATTATCCTCTAGCAGGAACTAAACCGTTTTTGTGAGACCTTATCGCTATCCCTATTTTCAGAATGATGAAATAGAAAGGATAGTAAAAGAGCTACTAGATTTAGGGGTCATTCAACCTAGCCAAAGCACTTATTCCTCATCGATGTTACTGATGAGCAAGGTGTATTGTACTTGGAGATTATGTGTGGATTACCAAGTCCTTAGTAGTGTCACTATTAAGGATAAATACCTTATCCCAGTAATGGAAGAATTGATGGATGAACTATAGGACGCTAAGGTATTTTCTAAACTTGACTTAAGGCCGAGGTATCACCAAATCCATGTGATAATAGAGGACATTTCAAAGACTATGTTCAAGACACATGAGGAACACTACAAGTTCCTAATTATGTCATTTGGCTTAACTACGCACCCTAACCTTTCAAAGCCTTATGAGCCAGGTCTTTAAACCCTACCTTCAAAATTTTATACTTGTTTTCTTTAATGATATTCTAACATACAGCAAGGATGAAGAGGCACATTTAACCATTTGAGGGTCACTTTTGACATTTTGAGGGAAAATCAGTTGTTTGCTAAGCTAAGCAAATGCAAATTTGGTTTGCAAAAATATCCTACTTGGGTCACCTCATTTCTGCCCAAGGAGTGAGGTTCGACCCAGATAAGATAAAAGTCATGTTGGAATGACCCAGACCTAAGCTGATTAAGTCCTTAAGGGGCTTTTGGGCCTAAGTGGATATTATAGAAGATTTATTAGGGGTTATGGGGTCATAGCTGCCTAGTTGACAAGCCTATTAAGGAAGGACAGTTTTAAGAGGGATGAGGAGGCCCAAGCTGCCTTTGAGAGACTTAAATAGCAATGACTCACCACTAGTTTTAGCCTTACCCAATTTCCAGTCTCCATTTGTTATTAAATGTGATGCCTTGGGAGAGGCCATTGGAGCTGTATTGATGTAAGAAGGAAAGCCCCTAACATTCTACAACCAAGCCTTGAAGGGAAGGGATTTGTTGTTATCAACTTATGAAAATGAATTATGGGCACTAGTGTCGATAGTACAAATGGTGTCCCTATTTGCTAGTGCGGTCTTTTAGGTCAAAACTGACCACCAAAATCACAAATTTATGCTTGATCAAAGGGTAGGGACTATGATGCAACAAAAATGGATAGCCAAGTTGATGTTCTATGACTTTATGTTGGAATATAAAAAAGGAAGGGAGAATACAGTAATAGATGCCTTTTCAAGGCAAAGAGGGGAAGCTAACAATGGCTATGATTTCACTTCCTAACTTGGATTAGATAATAGAGATCGTCTCTTTATGCCTCATATAAGAAATTACAAGCCCTATAGGGAAGGTATCTAGCTGCCCCATCACTACTAGGGCTGTTCATCTGGGCCAGCCCGGAACCCAAATAACTGGGTTTCCGGTTATGGTTTTAAATCCGGGCCGGAACCCGCATTTACAAAAACCGGATTCATCCGGTCCGGACCCGGGTGTAAAACCGGGTTTCATATTATACCCGGTTAACAACCGGGTTTGTTTATATGCCCAAAATTTACTACTCGTCCGTGACTTCGGTATCCTCTCTCTCTTTCTCTCTCTCTCTCTCTCGTTACGAACGACAGCATAACTTAGAAACCCTAAGCTCCCTCCGTGAACGCAGTCTCTCTCTCGCCGTCACCGCTGGCCAGACTTCGATCGATAAGTCTCTCTATCTCTCACTTCAATAACCCTCTCTCTTACACTTCGATAACTCTCTCACTCTCTTGATCTCGATCTATGATCAGTGCCTTGGGTATAAAGTATATGATTTTATTTTGCTAGATCTGCTGTTTTTGCTCCGTCTCTCTCTCTAGTTTGTTAGATCTACTATTTTTTGGGTTGTGAAAATATAGTTTTTGCTAGATTTGTTCTCTTTGTTTTTAAACGTGGGGGTTTTTTTTTGGGTTTTTTTTTGGGGGGGGGGGTGTTGGGATTTGTAGATTCAACCAATCGGATCTAAAAGATTTGCGTAATTTTCTCATTCTGGGTTTTAGGTTGTTAAATCATGAGTGAGAAAACTGGTGTTTTCTGATACATTCACTAATGCTGTGTGTAGATGTTAAGAAACCAATTGGAAAGGCACAAATTGCAATATTTAATTTTTTTTCCTTATTACTGTATTTTTGGTATATCTTTTTAATATTCTGGAGAGAATTCTGTGCATTTAAACTGGTATTTTAGGTTGGATTAGTTGAGTTGAGCTTCTAAATTATAATTTAAATTTCTGACTAACCAGAACATTGAGTTCAAGTATTTTGGGGTTCTTATAGAAAAAAAAAGTTCCAAGTATTTTGGGGTTCTTTTTTTCTTATAATTTACTCGGATTGGCTTTTCACTTATGAATACCTTTCGGTTTCATGTACCTGTAATAAATGAATTGGTGTTTCACATAGCTACTGTGCACATTGTGATATATATATGTTGGGGTTCTTATAGAAAAAAAAAGTTCCAAGTATTTTGGGGTTCTTTTTTTCTTATAATTTACTCGGATTGGCTTTTCACTTATGAATACCTTTCGGTTTCATGTACCTGTAATAAATGAATTGGTGTTTCACATAGCTACTGTGCACATTGTGATATATATATGTATGTATGTATGTATTTGTATATGTATATTTATTTGCACGAGCGTGCGTGGGGTTGATGTGTATGAGTGTGGGTGGATTGTGCATAGTGAAGTATATATGGCTATAGTTTCTTTTAATGTGGTTGCTAATGTTCCTATCTCGTTAATATTCTTGTGCTAGTAATTTCTTATGAAGCCTTCGTGAGTAAAAGATTCCTCTTTGGTTATACTGTTGAAACACATCTGGACTTCTTTATTACGGGTGGAAATTATTTTTGAACTATAACAGCGTTTTTTTCTGACAAACTGATTTTTTGTGATGAAATTTCAGGCGATGAACTTCTCTTGGACTCGTTCCCTTACAAGGAAATTGAGAATGGGATGCTGTGGGAGGTGGATGGAAAGGTTCAAACTCTTCTTCTTCTTTTTGTTTTGTATTTTTTTACTTTTTATATAGCTTTTTTATTCCATAGTCGTTGGTTAATATTAGTATTTTTGGTCTAACAGTGGGTTGTTCAAGGAGCCGTCAATGTAGACATCGGGTCTAACAGTGGGTTGTTCAATGATCAATGCCTTTAAACAAATCTGATATGGGTATAAATTTTTATGGGTTTGCTTGTTTTGTTTTGGTTTGGAACCTATCGGATGTGGTTTTAATGAGTGTGTTAGTTTTGTTCTGTTTTGTGTAGATCTGGTGAACTCTGTTTTGTGTAGATTTGGTAAACTGGGTCTTTTTTTTGTGCTTGAAACTTGTCAAATGAGGTTTTTCTTGCTTTGTCAGATTTATCTGCACCTTGATAATAATATGAAGTCTATTTGGTTGAAGTGGCTTGAGAGTCGTGAAAGAAGGAATGAAGTGTTTTAATTAATCATTCCATGTAATCAGCATATGAAGATATAGATATTAGGTATCTATAGCAGTTATATGTTGTACACGTATATATGTTGTGTGTATTTCATAGCAGTTAAGATTCATGCATCAGTTAATCGGTTAATTTTGTGTTAAGACTTCACAAGTGTATCCCCTTGCCTATTAAGTCTAAAATTTATACACTATCAGCATCAGTTAATCGGTTAATCCTGATCATTTAGAGTTTTTTAATATTTTGTGCTTGGCGACTCTTTGCCTTGAACTCAATACAACTTTCATCCACGGTATGAGCTTATGCTTATAGATAATTATGTGTTTATTTGATCAGCTAGGAGCAAGCTATGCTCTAGTTTGAAAAAGGCCTTCATTTTTTTTTTAATCCTGGTGTCCATAGTCTGTGATATCACTTTATTCTGTGATAAATGGCATATTCTCAAAGAATTATGTTCTTTTCTTGTATGGTTGGTTAAAATGCAAGAACCGTTCTTCCAAGTTTCCACTGCTACATCAAACATCAATGTGGGTTAAATAAAATTATTTTATATGTTAAGGAATAATCCTTTTATTGAAAAGCGCAAACGGTGTAAACCAAGTACATAGGAACCTCAAATACAAACTTTTGTTGTAAAAATGTTTAATTTTTGTCATGCAGATGCACCAAACTGTCTTTATTCATGGCATCAATGATTCAATGCACATTTTTCATATTCTAAGCTTATCACCTATTGATACGATAATAACATGTAGGAGCATGGGAGGCATATATGTGATTGAAAGATCTCAAACCTACACTTCTGAAGAATCCTAAAACCCCTCAGGATTAGTTTTGGTGATGGCTCTCAAGTAATAATTCATATTACTACTTGGTCCATCTTTGTTGGTTTTATTTTATTTTACATGTTGTTAATCCATCTACTTTTAAGCCAGCAGTTGATATTGGCTTGTTCTTTATGACTTTCATCATTCATTTGCTTTTTATTTCTATGTTTGGGCATGCTGAGCTAAATGCATTGTTTTGAACCTGCTATAGAACTTGCTTCTATGTTTGGTACTGAACTTGCTGAAATTATTTGGGTACATCTAGTGCCGTGTAAAATTGCTACTAAAATGTAATGAAGTGTACTGCTACTGAAATGTACTGATTTTCATTTGTTGAAAGGTTCTAAAGAAAACCTTCAAGAAGTTGGACCATGATGTAAATATAGAGAATTTTATGGGTTCAAGGTACTATTGTATTGATCAATCTGTAAATTTTTAGTAGTGAACTTCTTGACCCCATCTGACTTGGCACCCCCTTATTTTTCTTTTTTTCTTGCAGCCCTCAAACAATCGAGGTACAGATTGTTTACCACCAGTATCTTAATACATTATTATTTAGATTCTTTATTTACTCGATTAGTTTTAGATGGATACTGAATAAAAGCTCAAGTGTATTTACTGCTGCTTCTCTGTTTTATTGTTTTGATGAGAATGTTTGAGTATTTTTATAGGTTAGATCTATAATGTTTTTATGAGTATGTTTGTTCTCTCTGTAATGGCATGAAAATTTTGGTGGGTTTGTTTGTTTTGTCAGAATAAAATGCCATTTTCTTTTTCTTTTTTTTTGTGGATCGTATTGCTATTGTTAGATGGAAGACTAAAATGCCGTTTTCATTCTATTTTATTTTTTGCAGGATCACTTTCAGGCCAATTACTTTAAAGTTTCTATTTGGTGTGGAAATTAAATCTATGATTTTGTAATTCTTATATTGTAATTTAGTATTTCGTAATGTAATGTATAAATAAAAAATAATATAATATGTAGTGGATTGGATTGTATTGTAATGCATGCATACTTGCATAGATGAATATTGAAATTTTTTTTTGTTTTACATGCATTTTTATTGCGAGGCAAATTAAGTAGAACTTTTATATAGAAGTTGATATTTTTCAACCTCTAAAATGCACAATCAAATTTATTTTTTTGTTTTTTATAAAAAAAAAATCAGAGCTATATGTGAAATTATTATATACATTTAGGCTTTTGTATGGGTTTTAAAAAAAAAACAAAAAAAAAAAAACCGGGTTCAATCCAGAACCCGGAATCCGGGTTTTTCAAAATCTGGATTCATCCGGGTTTCGGCCCGTTTCTGACCCGGGTTCCGGCCCGGATTTGAAATCCGGATTCCGGTTTGGGTTAACCCGGATGAACAGGCCTAATCACTACTCAATAAATAATGAACTCTTATTATTATTTTTTTATATAGTAAAACATTGTTCATTCATTTATAAAATGGACATTATAACTCTGACTTGAGAATTACAAGCCAACTACTGCTTTTCAAGCTTCCCAATACACAAATTTCTTTATGACTGGCATGATCTTGTCCAATGCTGTAAAACCTCTCCAGACAGACCATCTGAGAGACAGCACTCTGTCTTAGAAGTGTTTTAGAACACTGTCTAAGACAATAACAAACCCCACACTCCCACAGAGTGGAGGCCATACTCTATGGACTCTTGGTCCTAGAGACAATGTTTTTTATTTTTTATTTTTATTTTTTTTTCCATATTACAACTTAAAACAAAGTAAATAATAGAAAACATAAATACATGAAAAAATAACAAACAAACAAACAACAAAACACAGAGTCTGTCGTGGCGCGTGAGGGACACACACCACCCTAAAAGTATGGCAGACTGTCGGGTCTGAATAAACTTGTGGCCCTGGACCCAGAGAAGCCGCGTGTGGGAGTAGCTGCACTCCCTTTGCAAAGGCTCGTGGGATTCACATGCCAACTTTAGACCACGCATGTGGCTCACGCTCCGTTTGATGAAATTCTTTGCCCGTTTGAAAGATCAACGTCTTGGGAATCCTCCAGTGTGGCGTGTAGTGGTTGTTGGGCGTCGAAGAGCAACAAATCGATCTTTCACCCTACTTTGGCTTGAAAAAACAAAAAACTGAAAAAAGAAAAGGAAAAGACTAGAGAGGAAGGAAGGAAGGATGAGTGAGGGAGGAGCAGAAACTCCACCCCCCCCCCCTCTGGCTAGGTTGTGTTTTAGTATTTTCTAGAAAGAAGGTAGACTCTCTCTCTCTAAAATTTTGGATAAAACCATTTACATGCTAGAGAGATTTTACTGGCCAGAGCAAAAGTCCGATGTTAGGGCTTTCCTTAAGGGGTGTGATACATGTTAGGTAGTAAATGTGGATGACACACTCCCTGGTAGTCTGCAACAACTCTTACCTGTACCCTCAAGGCCATGGGCAGACATTAATATGGATTTTGTTGAGGGCTTACCTTCATCAAGTGGGTCTAACACTTTGTGGGTCATAGTTGATCAACCTACAAAGTATGCTCATTTTGTGACAATTTCTCATCCCTACACAGCTAAGGTGGTAGCTCAATTATTTCTAAAGCATGTGTTCAAGTTACATGAAATGCCGAGTTCCATTATTTCATATAAGGATCCCACATTTACCAGTAAATTTTAAAAGGAATTATTTTCACTACAGAGGGTTCAGTTTGCCTTTAGCACCACCTACCACCCTCAAACAGATGGCCAAATAAAGACAGTGAACAAATGGGTGGAAAATTACCTAAGAAGCTATGTGGATGATAGGCCTAAGGATTGGTCACAATGGATTGCCCTAGTCGAGTATTGCTATAATTCTAATCAACATGCATCTACTAAAATTACCCTCAAACCACCAAGGCTATTAAATTATGTGGCTGAACTGCCAGAGTAGAGGAAGTTGAAGTTACCTTGCATAATCGAGACCATATCTAGCACCTGTTAAAGCAAAATATCAGTAGAGCTCAAGAAAGAATGAAAAAATATGTTGATCAAAAGAGAAAGGAGCAACAACACAAGGTGGGAGACTGGTCTACTAACAACTCCATCCATATCGCCAGTCCTCCCTTCATTGGAGAAAAAGTATCAAGTTTTCATCTCGCATCTACGCCCATTTCAAGTGGAACAAAAGATCGATGAGGTGGCATACCACTTGAAGTTGCCAGACTTAGTCCAGATCCACGTCTTCCATGTCTCGCAGCTGAAACACAAACTGGGCCAACACGTAACCCCATTACCACATTGCCACCAGTGGATGCTCAAGGAGTTTGAAAGCCTGAGCCGGATGAGGTACTGACCCAATGGATGAGGAAGTTCAAAAACTAACAAGTTGTGGGCTAAATGCAAAGGGCCGCTAGGTGTTGTTGCGGTCATCAGGCAACTGAGTCATACATGGGTCGTGGGCCCTCTTATGGCCTTTTATCTTGTATTTATATTTTTTATAATTAGCTACTAGTTCCTTTTATACCTTTTCTGTTGACCCTTCGGCTCGTTTGTAAGGTAATACTCTTGAGTCCGTAGTGGATGCTTATATACGCACTAGGGGAGAAATGGGAGGACCATCCAGAATATTCCTAAATCTTGTCTTGTATGCATGTGGAGGAACTCCCCTCAAAGAAAGCAATTATCAATCTCAGATCAATTACAGTAGCCATTTCCTTTCCATTCCCTGTTACTTTTCTATTGCATTACTAGTGTATTACAGACTTCAATTCTTTTTTTTTTCTTCGCTTAACATCCTCTTTTCTGTCAAGATTTAAAATTTATATAGCTTGCATTACAACTTGTACATGTATCATAAGTTAGACATCATCTTGCTCTCAAATAAGTAATCACCATCTGCCTTAATCAACATCCAATGAATTTAACTTTTAAACAAAAATGTTCCAATATCAATTATGCTGACGCTCGTTACGGATATAAATTTATCATAAAACTGATTACAGGCCAGGCCAAGTGAAACCAAAACCGAAAGCAAATTATCGACCAGATCAATTCTACAGAACTACAAATGTTGGAAAATGACAAATAGCAATCAAATTATCCTTTACTAAATATCTCCTTTCCTTTGGTGCAAAATATGGGATCATTACAAAAGTAGAACTGGGAAGCAAGGGATTTCCTCAAGATATTTAAATTATTTCTCGGGAACCCCTAATTCAGAAAACTTCATTATTCGTTTGTCCAGTGTATTTCTCTGCTGCTTCAGAAGTGAAGTCATAGAAGCAATCTAGAGAGATAAGGGGGAACTTTCGTTAAGGAAATCAATCATGATCTAACCAAACAAGAAGTCTGAAAACATTTTGAGAAATATGATGAATTATGAGCACAATGTTCAACTTGCCTCTGCTCGAAGTTTCAAAGCCTCCCTACCAGGGATCTCTCGCAGCATATCCATCAAATCTAGGAGAAAAAAAGTAATAATGAAGCAGTGCACAGGATAGAAGAAGCTCAACAGTGAAGAAAAAGAGAGAAGAATTTTGAAATTAGGTTTAACATTAGAAAAATTCTATTTGCAGTCCCCAAGTGGGGATGGGGACTGCATGTGCATACCCTTTATTAAAAGAGAAAAAATATCATTTTAAGAGGGATATTTTAGTAATTTAAAAAATTTTTAAAGATGAAATTGCCTATACCTGCATTGCAGTCCTCAAATGGGGACTGTACGTAGCATTGCTCTTAACATTAATATGGGACCCAATTTGGATCACCCATGCACTACTCTATATCGTATTAGGAGCTCCTGCTTTACAATCTTACATTTTCTTATGTCAAAAGTACATCTGTATTTTTCACAAACTTTTAAATATAACAAATATGGCGCAGGGGTCATATTATGGCTCTTCTTATCCCTTCATTTATTTTATTTCTTCCTCTCTCTTCTTTTCACAGTTTTAAGACACAAACAGGCTGAAACAGAACCATTTCAACTGTTAACCGACAAAATTCAGAACCCGCTCAACATTGCATTAGTCAGAAAACCAAAAACTCCAAAACTTTCTTCTTTATTTATAGTAAAAAACTCCAAAATTTTCAAGCTTGTTAGACCTGGGGGTACTCTTCATTCACAGCCAACAAAACAGCCCCTAAAACCTGCTTCCACTCTTTTTGAACCCCAAACTCCAGACCTTTTGTTGTACCGTTGAAAAACACTAGACCCACACATTTTTCAAGTATTTCCCATTGCTCAACCCTCTGCACCATCCAATTTGAGAGTTTTTTTTTTTCTTTTGCATTATTTCCACTGCAAAACTTGCAAAATCCACAACTAGCCTCGTAATCAACAAACCATAAAATCTAAAGCCTTTTATTACCCAGACAATATTGGTCACAATAAAACCTAGTCTCTCAATAATAGCACCAACCTGCATAAGCAAAATCATACTGATCACCTTTATAAACTACACCACAGCACTAATTACAGCCAAGATAAAGAAAGCCCAAAGAATAGGCAAGGATCTGATAGTCATGCCACCTCATAACAAATGAGAAGGAGGAGGAGGAGGAGAGGGGGGGGAGGCGGTTGGGGTGTGTGGAGGAAGAGAGTCAATGCAAACCTGCAGTTTGAGCCTCAACCCCGCAAACTGACTTCACACAATGTTGGATTTGCCTTCCAGCATGCCTACAGATATTACTTGGAATAATCAGATGCAAGGAAAAAAAAATAGTCAAGACTTATTTAACTGAAAACAAGTTCTACTTAAGGCCAGCATAGCCGCGTAGCATTTCTTCTTCAGCAAGTGCTGCCCTTTCAAGCAATTTTTTGCTCTCTTTCTTCATTAGATCAACAGAAAGGCCTAACTCCTTTACGTTCTTCTCAGCTCTAACAAATCGTGCCTACATATATATTTTAAGCAAAAAGAAAAAGGAAATATCAAAAGGATAGAAAAGTACAATCCAGAATATTGAACGACATGAAACTTGGGAACTGGTATCTTAGGGCTCGTTTGGACAGAATATCTCATAATATCTGTGAATAGTAGTTAAATGGTTTGTAAATAGTAGTGAAATGATTTGAATTAAGATGTTTTATTGGATTTTGGGAAATGAGAAAGAAAAAGTAGAATAAAAATATTATAAAGTCAAAAAATCATTTGAATATTATGTTTTAATATTATTTTGTTTTTGAAAATTGAAAAAATTGTATTGTTTTTTGTGTTTTGTTTGGGAGTTTAGAAAAGTTGCAATGATTAGGTAATGATTAGATGAAAAAGTTGAAGATTTGAAATTGAAAAGTGTTTTGTGTTTGAGTAATGTTTGGGAAGGAAATATCTGAAAATATTTTAGAATAGCTAAGAACACTTATGTTCCAAAACTAGCCCTAATTTCAGTTCTAAAGCAAGTCACAATTGCCAATAAAACTGGATAGATACAGAAACAACTTTGCTATCATATTCATAGGTCAAGGAGGCATCCCTGGAAATAAACAGAAGGATACCTCCTCACTTTGTAGACGACCCAATGTATGACGAAACAAAAACTTTCTCGGGCCTGCAAACAAGAAAACTCCATGTAAGAATCAGTTCAAGTGGGATTTATGAGGCAACACTAGTGGACGTAGGGAATTTGAAGTACATGAGAGATATGCCTAGATCAGTCAAGATATTCATTATTGAAGACAAGATACAAGGAATAAGAAATGATCTCTTTTATACACATGAGAAAAAATCTGCATAACACAACACAAGAATAAGAGATTATCTTATTTCCCACTGTACCAGTACTTGCATCAATACAGTCAATGGCCTCATTTTTTGTTTTGATAAAGTGGAATATAACTAAGGTAGGAGCACTTTGGATGCACTCGGGGACATAAAACCAATCCTACCCACCAAAACCATGTATCAAGTAATCCAGGGGAACTCCTATGACATAATCAAATCCATTATGTCTGTGTCTACAGCTCATTCCAAGCCCAATCCTTTGACCGCTAGGCTGTGCCCTAATGGGTAAAGGCCTCTTTTATTAGTCGTATTAGAAGAGGAAAGAATATATATCACTTCTATTTATGTATGAGTTATTCCTAAGAGCACTCTCATTAGATTAGGCATCCTAGCTCAAAGTAAAAAATTTGCCTACTAGAGCATCAAAAAACCTACGTTGAATTAGGCAAGTCTAAATAAATTTGACTTTGAGCTACAGTGATTCGGCTCCTCAAGTCATATATGACTAGGGCTGAGCGAAAATTCAAAAATTCAAAAATCTGACTCTGCTCCACCTCCGATAAGTTGCAGTTGCAGTCAGATTTTTTTTCACCAAAAAAGTCAAGAGTCAAAGTTGGAGGTAGCAATGATTCTGACTCCGACTCTGACTCTGATATTGTACATATTATATAAAAATATATTTATTTTTTATATATTATATAACTATAATTTATATAGTTAGTTAAATTCAATAATATACTAGTATGAGCAAATTAATATAAAATAATATACTTATAGTATAATATACTTATAGTATAATAAAAATAGAATAAATTTAATAATAATAGTTTAGTATATGTAAACACCATTCTATTAACTATTACTACCATGTAACACTAATGTATAATAACAACTAATTTATAAACACTAATATATATTAACATGTAATACTAATTATATAATAACTAATGAATAATAACATTTAATACTAATGTATTATGTATAAACACAAATATATAAATTTATAATAACACGTAATACTAATGTATAATAACTGAAGTATAATAACATGTACTAGTAATGTATAATTACCAATATAATTATCAATTATCAAAGGAAGATACCTTATTAACTATCTTGCAGATCTTAAGAGTTAAGAGATCTAAGATTATTGAAGAGGTTGTTCAACTCTCTTTCCGTACAAACTCTTATCTTCATGGTCATTTGTAATCTCATCACCGGCATTTCTCGTCGGGGGTGAGTAACCTCATGTTTCTCAACGCTCCTTGTTGGGAACTTCTTAGTTTCCTTTTTTTTGTTATCGTCGGGAATCTCTTCCCATTTCTATCTGTTTAGTTTTTAGTTTTAGTCTGTTGAGTTGGCAACAGTGATGGGGATGCGCAGAGAGGTACACATAGACCAAAAGGATTTTACGTTTGAGAAGGAAGATGGATGGTAGTGGAGTATAACAGAAAGCAGCCTCCGTATGATGAACTACATCTCTGTGGATCATGAAGCTTTGGGGTGGTTGGGTTATACGGTGAGGGATTGCGTGGCTTCACAGGGATCACCGGAGTTCCTAAGAAAGCGTAGAAAAGGACAAAAGGTGTTAGTAGTGCAGAGGGGCCGTAACCTCAAAGGGAGCTTCTTCTCCATTTCAATGCTTGGCAATGAGAAGAGGAAAGGTCTGTTAATGGTGCCAGAAGGAAGAAAGGGGGAGGGATGGAGAAACTTTAGGGATACTCTGAAGGAGCTCACTCCTTCCCCTTTGTCGAACGAGAGAAACAGAGTAGTGTTGGGTGGTGGAGACGGTGGCTCATCCCGGGCTTTCCCTTCACGTCCGATGGTAGATGGCTCATGGACCTATAGTGAGGTGACCCAAGCTCAGAGGGTTCATCCTCGAGCCGCGAAGCATGCAAGGGTGCCAGGCTCCATTTCGGAGGAAGTTCAGAAGGGGGATGAAGATGGCAGAGCGTGGTTTGGTGCAAACGAAGAATCAACGCTTAAAAGTGTTGGATTTTATGAAGGAAAGGGTGGGGGCATTATTGGAAGAAATAGAAGGCCTTAAACACTACATTAAGGGGAAAGCAGTTATGCAAGTGGGCTTGGGCCGTGAATCGGGCCTTCAATGAAAACAGACTGGGCTTGACTTGCTTGGTTTAGCTTAAGTAACAAAACCGATGGGCCTAAAGTGAAGGCCACGGGCCCAGAAGAAATAGGCCTAGGTAAGCCATGCCCCGTCTGGAAGTAGCGTAGCCAAATAGAGGCTGGCCCATCGAGAATTGGCCAGGCCCCGACAGAGCTACCTACGCCGACAATGGTGGTGATGACCAAGGAGGCTCCGACGTCGGGGGAAGACCTAACGCCGGTGGTGGTGGTCCAATTTTAAGCCACCGTTGGAAAGGATAAAGAAAAAATAGGCCTAAACTCTTCCGGCGTTGGCCCAACGAGGGTGCAACCTCCACAGATAGCAACGGCGACACCCCAGAAGGCTCCGACAACGAAGGAAAATGTGGCACCGGCAGTGCAGGTGCAAAAACCAGTTACCGTAGAGAGGGAAAAGGAAGATTTATGCCGCAACACTGCCGGCATTGGCCCTACGGGGATGCAACCTCCACAAATAGCAACAGTGCTTGCCAACAATGCTCCTCCAGAGGTGGCTTTAGTAGTTTTTGACAAGGAGATCCCGGGCCTTGCAGCTGCAGTAGCTCTGCCCCAGAGCGATGGAGAAATGGCTTCCGAAACAGCGTTGGCAAAGTTAGAGAAGGGGGAGATGGGTCAGATGGTGCCAAGGGTTGAGTTTGAGGAGGAGGAGAATGTGGAGGTACAAGTGGAAGCTTATGATGAAGCTAGTGTAGAGGAGAAGGGGGAGTTCGAAGGAGAAGAAGCTCTGTTCTTATGTGAGTCCCCCAGAGCAACAGAAGAAGGAGAGGGGTGTCCAAAAGATGATCTCATTCCTTTAAGGAGTATACCTCCAGTACCCCACCGGATTGGATTTTAAAAAAAGTGGAGGAGCTTCAAGATTGGATAGGGATATCCTGTAAAGGGTACGAAGAACCGTTCAAGGCACTCCTTATTGCCATTGAGACAGGACATCAAAATGGAGGAATAGGGATCAAGAGAAATAGGGAGTTAAAGAGGCTAACTTAGTCTCTTAATTATGAAGGTAAAGTGTAACAGCCCGCTAGAAATTCAATGGTGGAATTTCTATAGATATTAGAAATCTCGTGAAAACCCCATAAGTTTTTACGAATCGGCTAATCGCATAAGCTCTAGTATGTCAACATAATTAGTTTTATCACTCACTATGGTGCCAGAAATGTGATTTTATTTGTTTGAGGTAGTTAGAAGTGTCAGATTACGTTATAGTTTACGCCACTAGACTCAGTTGAATATTTAGGATTTTTCAGTACTAAGTTTATTATGCACTTTTTCGGAGTGAATAGTAACCTCGATAAGCGTACTAAGTGCAGTGGTTTCAAAATCACAGTGTGAAATGTCCAAATTAGGTTAGAGAAGTTTTTTTTTGGACACTTGGCAAGATCTTAACCACACATAGTGAATAGTATTAGATACTTGGCACAAAGAGAAACCATTAGATGGATTTGTGAAGGAAATCAATGTGTGAGATCATGCCACCTAAGCAAAACAGTTTTTTTTCATCTGATCAACCAAATTGAGTTAGATGAAGAGGGTTTCAACCCTAGTAAAACCCTAAATGGTTGGAATCCTTTTGAAACCCCAAAAACTTGGTTGAAACCGAATCCCTAAACGGTTTCCCCAAACCCTAAAGTTGGCATTCAAACCCTTTTTGATCCAATTTCTAGTATTGTGTTTAATCACTTGATTAAATCACTTTCACATGCTAGTAATTTCTCAAATTCCTATTATGACATCTTTATCCAACATTTTAAACCTTAGAAATTTGATTGGGCCAAGAAAAATTGGATTTGGGCTTGATAGCATCTCAAACCCTAACCAAACCCCCTTTAAACCCCAAATTGAAGCCCACTTGGTTGAGGCCCACTAAAGCCCACGAATTTTGGCCACCTTGGCATAGCTTCTTGGAGAAATTTCCTCCCCCACTTGGCAGACCATTCATTGCATCAAGTTGCACTCATTAATATGGAGGAACCCACCCCATCAAGTCCCATGTCTCATAGCCTTTGTAAGTTGTCTTTTGCCCCCCACTATCCTCTACATTATGTCACATGTCTACACCTCCACTCAATGATCATTAAGGTCCAAATATTCTCCCTACAGAAGTCTTGAGTCGTGCAAGACACACTTACTTCACTTTAATCATTTCTTCACCCCGTTCTTAGAGAGAAACCCAAAAGAGCTCTCTCGGGCAGATTTCTGGGTCTTTTTGCGTGGAGTTTTTTCGACCCTTTGTAAGTATTTTCACACGATGACTCCTTCATAAAAGTTGTTCCTCTTTGAGTCTAGTTTCCGTAGATGTATTTTTCGTATCATTCCATGGTCATTTGGTTCGGTCAAAAGTATTTTTAACCATGGAAAGGTCATTCTGGGCGTGAATCTGGAGAGTGTGTTATGTTTTGGAGTTTTTGACCAAGCTAATGGATATATCTTGGTCCGAAAATTTTATGGAGTGTTCTTAGAATGTGTTTAAGAGTTTTCATTGAGGTTTTGTTGCATGAATAAAGATTTTGATGATAGATTTTATTAGATCTAGAAACATGAAAACTGGAAGTGACAAAACAGTTTTTATTTGGATAAAGTTTGAATATTTTGAGGTTTGATCTTACTCTAAAGGCTTTGATATTTTTATATGATGATCCTAAGTCTCTTATTTTCATGTTAGGATGTTATTTTGGAGATATTTAGTATAGTTTCAAAGATATGATTTTTCTATGCAAGAGAATTTCGGTTAGGCCTAAGATTTGATGTTTTTAGGTTAGATCCATGTTTTATTGGGTTTTAGCCATGTGATTTTAATTTTGATGGTTGGATATTCTTTAGGACACGTTTTTAAACCATGTGATACTTTATTTCAAAGATCTCACCTTCTTAAGCCATTGATCAAGAGATTTATCAAAGCTAGTTAAGAAAAAGTTTCTGTTTTTGGACTAAGTGTAAAATCAAAAACTCCAAGTGTTATTTTTGTGATTTTGGTGACTTTAGTTTGATGATTTAAAGCATGGTTTATCTGAGGATGATGTTATGAATATGTTAGAAGTAAGATTAGATTTTTTGGAATTCTTGGAGATGTTTTGATTTAAGGACAAAGCTTGTGATTCAAGTGTTTTGATCTTTTTACAAAAAAGTTTGGTGTTGATTATTAGCTTTTTCTAAATGGATGTTTCAAGTATGGTTTTAAACTTAGGATTGGAAGATGTTTGTTGTAAAATTTTGGTTTAAGCATGAGTTTTGAAGTTGGAAGGAATTGTAACAAAAATCAAGAGAAATGGCCTATGGATGTTTCGGCCATAGTGTGTTTTCCATAGTGATGTTTTGTTTTAAATTTTTCTGAGTTGATATTTGAGTTTAGAACAAAATTTACATGAGGAATGTAAATTTTGGATTTTTTTTGGAGTTAGGATATGAAATCCTTAAGTTATGGGTAAAATGGTCGTTTTCCCACATGTAGAGGGTAAAATGATAATTTTACTCTAAGATAACTTGTTTCCATGTTTCTAATTGTTAGTAATTAAATTTCTAACTTTTAGAATGACCTTTTACAGTTTCTCGTATATCGCACTTTATTCTCGTAGAACGTGACAATCGAGGTAAGTTAGCCTCTAACTTACTATCAGTTTATTGTGTATGTGTGATGGGTAAGAGAACTACAATTTATGTATGTATGTTATCGTATATGCCATGTCATGCTATGTCATTACATGTTTATCTGCTACGTATGATTTAATCTCTCATGAATAATTATCTGTTACATAATCTTTTCTATCATACAATGATGTATGTTATAAGTATGCCATGTTAAGTATGCCATGAAATGTTATGATTAAATCATATTGTGTCATTTACAAGTATACGCCATGTTAGAAAAGTATATGATATTAATTAATATCTCATGCATTAAGAAAGATAAGACATGTTATGTTACGTATAATACGTGGGGCCACAACAACTGTGGAGTACGTATTATATTTTATGTTACGTGAATACGTGGGGCCACAACAACTGTGGAGTACGTATTATATTTAATGTTACGTATATACGTGGGGCCACAACAACTGTGGAGTACGTATTATATTTTTATGTTACGTGTATACGTGGGGCCACAACAACTGTGGAGTACGTATTATTTTTTATGTTACGTGTATACGTGGGGCCACAACAACTGTGGAGTACGTATTATTTTTCTGTTACGTGTATACGTGGGGCCACAACAACTGTGGAGTACGTATTATATTTTATGTTACGTGTATTCATGGGGCCACAACAACTGTGGAGCATGAAGTATGGGGCCACAACAACTGTGGAGCATACACTACGTGAGACACAGCAATTGTGACACGTAGAATACGTGGGGCCACAACAACTGTGGAGTACGTATTAAGTCAAGTTTCAGATCAAGTGCATGATAAGTCAAGTTTCAGATCAAGTTCATGTTTTGTTATGTACACGTACATGTTAAGTTCATGATCAAGTTATGTTCCAAGTTCATGTTCACATCATGTTAAGTTCACGTTTACAGTATGTCTCAAGTTCACGTTTATGTCATGATATGTTCAAGTTTATGTTATTTTCAAGTTCATATTTATGTTATGCATGTTTACGTTCATGCTACATTTCAAGTCCATGTTATGTTTTAAACTCAAGTTCATGTCATGTTATATGTCAAGTTATGCTATGCTTATGTACAACTTTACTTATGCATTTATGCTTTTACTGCCATGCATGCATTTTAACCTGTGTGTGAGTTTTATGTTAACTTACTGAGATTTGTAATCAAATCTCACTGTGGTAGTCCCAACTACCATTCCCCCCGAATGGTAGATCTTGTTACAGGACCCGAAAGAAGAATTGGAATCTGACCATCTGAATACGGTCACTAGGCTCACGGTGCGATGTTGATGATGGTATAGTATTTAACTTAGGTTAATACTTGTACTTTTGGAGTTGTATCTCAAGTATTCTTTTGATCACAACCATTTTGGACTAGTGTGGTGATCACGGCTTTTTAGTATGCCTTTATGTATGAAATATGTTTCAAGTATTTGGGATATTTTTAGTTTGGTGCATAGTATTGCTAAAGAAAAAAAATTATCCGCTGCGAATATTGCATAATGCTAGATGCATGTTAGGAACATTGCATCTTATATGTCATGAACGGGGGCAGGTAACCTTGTGTTGCATGTCTCGACGCTTCAAATGTCCGTTCAATCCCAAGCGGAATTTGGGGGCGTCACAGGTGGTATCAGAGCAATACGTCTCTGGGTTATAAATCCACATGTCCTTAGGAAATGCACCAAATACTAGGCTTGAGATTTTAGTATTCATTAGGCTTGAATTTCTTCGAGATCATGTGCAGAAAAGCGATATAGTATTAGAGTTCACAAACACATGATCAGTTAGCAGATATATTCACAAAACCTTTACCAGAAGATAGATTATATATGATTAGAAGAGAAATAGGTATGAAGCATGTTACGAATATCTCTTAAAGGATAAACCAGAGTTCATAAATATAGAGAGATTTAAAAAAAAAAAAATGCTTCTACATAAACTTGAGGTTCTTAGCCTCATGTTGGAGACGCTCATTCTCTTCATACAATATCATGTCATCCCTATTCATGGGAGCTGGCAAGCGGAATGAAGAATCCAATAGAGTTTTCAGCTGTTTATTCTGCTGCCGAAGGATTCCTTCCCTGGTGTGAGACTCTTGAACAATTCGTTGAAGTACAACAATTTGTTCTTTAAGCCTTTCAACCTCATGGTTTTTGGCTTGTACCCGCTGGGAAAAAGCAATAATAGAGGATGAGTAGCGAGTCCCAAGACTCACCAAGTCGTAGACAGCATCGGAGTCTGACTTATTAGCCATACTAGTATTTTCTTGCTGCAGCATGGCACCTATGGCAGCTGCAGAAAGGACAGGAGGTTGAGGTGCTGAATACCTCATGGTTGGATCTAGAGAAATGTTAGAAGAGTGAGCCATGGAGAAAAGAATTGAAAACTTAAGGCGAGAATGTTGAAGGAATGCAGAGGAGTTATAGAGATGAGAATAAGTTTTGATGCATATTGGATTGAGTTGAAGACTGATTTTATAGAGATAACATAAAGAAGAAGACAAACTTTTATCTCTTCAAATCTTATTTAGTCAAAAGAAATACAAGATATGCTGGACACGCTTTGTCAAAAGTTTCTTACTAAGCCAGCTAGATTAACAGTAGTTTGTCCCTATTTCTCTAGAAAACGATGAACCTCTGCTGTTATCTGCCGATGTTGACCCTGTATCTGAATCCTTTCTCGTTCCAGCTCTTCTATTCGTGGTTGCAGATCATGAGCATACCAATCTGCAAATTTCTTCAACTCTTGGTTTTCTTGCTGTAGCCTTTTATTTTCTCTATCCTTATTAGCAAGCTTCTGTTGTAACTCAGATATTTGGATGTTAAGATGATCAATCTCACTTACCCTCGCCAGTAACCTCCGAGACATGATCGTAACAGAGGCAGCATATTGACTACTGAGCTTCCATGATTCTGTAATAATCTCAGAATCAGTCCTACTAGAAGAACAGTTCGCTGCTCCTATCGTAGTATTGACGACCTCAGGAGAGAAGATTGATGGTTGATGCGTCAAGGGTTCCTGATTCAAGTCTGGAACATTAGTGGAAGAGTTTTGCCCAGCCATTATTTTGTTATGGAAAAACAAAACACAGGTCAAGAAGCGATGTTTTTTCTTTCCGATGGATGAAGATGATCCTGTTTCTTTATAGAAACTCAAAGCCTTCAATCACGGTTGTCATCAACATCAGGCGTTTGTTCAAATCACTAGCCGTATTAAATTCATAGAGTAGGCCCCGAGACTTTGCAGCACTTGTCGGGTCACGGACGGTTCTTTTTTTTTTCAAACTATCTACAGTGTTTTAAGCGTGCTTTATGTTTGTACTTGCGCCGATTTCGAGGACGAAATCTTTTTTTTAGGAGGGGAGGATGTAACAGCCCGCTAGAAATTCAATGGTGGAATTTCTATAGACATTAGAAATCTCGTGAAAACCCCATAAGTTTTTACGAATCGGCTAATCGCATAAGCTCTAGTATGTCAACATAATTAGTTTTATCACTCACTATGGTGCCAGAAATGTGATTTTATTTGTTTGAGGTAGTTAGAAGTGTCAGATTACGTTATAGTTTACGCCACTAGACTCAGTTGAATATTTAGGATTTTTCAGTACTAAGTTTATTATGCACTTTTTCGGAGTGAATAGTAACCTCGATAAGCGTACTAAGTGCAGTGGTTTCAAAATCACAGTGTGAAATGTCCAAATTAGGTTAGAGAAGTTTTTTTTTG
Organism: Carya cathayensis; assembly: GCA_011037825.1. Taxonomy (NCBI): domain Eukaryota; kingdom Viridiplantae; phylum Streptophyta; class Magnoliopsida; order Fagales; family Juglandaceae; genus Carya; species Carya cathayensis. Next base: position 233,077 of record QGSO01000278.1, read on the forward strand.
GACACTTGGCAAGATCTTAACCACACATAGTGAATAGTATTAGATACTTGGCACAAAGAGAAACCATTAGATGGATTTGTGAAGGAAATCAATGTGTGAGATCATGCCACCTAAGCAAAACAGTTTTTTTTCATCTGATCAACCAAATTGAGTTAGATGAAGAGGGTTTCAACCCTAGTAAAACCCTAAATGGTTGGAATCCTTTTGAAACCCTAAAAACTTGGTTGAAACCGAATCCCTAAACGGTTTCCCCAAACCCTAAAGTTGGCATTCAAACCCTTTTTGATCCAATTTCTAGTATTGTGTTTAATCACTTGATTAAATCACTTTCACATGCTATTAATTTCTCAAATTCCTATTATGACATCTTTATCCAACATTTTAAACCTTAGAAATTTGATTGGGCCAAGAAAAATTGGATTTGGGCTTGATAGCATCTCAAACCCTAACCAAACCCCCTTTAAACCCCAAATTGAAGCCCACTTGGTTGAGGCCCACTAAAGCCCACGAATTTTGGCCACCTTGGCATAGCTTCTTGGAGAAATTTCCTCCCCCACTTGGCAGACCATTCATTGCATCAAGTTGCACTCATTAATATGGAGGAACCCACCCCATCAAGTCCCATGTCTCATAGCCTTTGTAAGTTGTCTTTTGCCCCCCCACTATCCTCTACATTATGTCACATGTCTACACCTCCACTCAATGATCATTAAGGTCCAAATATTCTCCCTACAGAAGTCTTGAGTCGTGCAAGACACACTTACTTCACTTTAATCATTTCTTCACCCCGTTCTTAGAGAGAAACCCAAAAGAGCTCTCTCGGGCAGATTTCTGGGTCTTTTTGCGTGGAGTTTTTTGACCCTTTGTAAGTATTTTCACACGATGACTCCTTCATAAAAGTTGTTCCTCTTTGAGTCTAGTTTCCGTAGATGTATTTTTCGTATCATTCCATGGTCATTTGGTCGGTCAAAAGTATTTTTAACCATGGAAAGGTCATTCTGGGCGTGAATCTGGAGAGTGTGTTATGTTTTGGAGTTTTTGACCAAGCTAATGGATATATCTTGGTCCGAAAATTTTATGGAGTGTTCTTAGAATGTGTTTAAGAGTTTTCATTGAGGTTTTGTTGCATGAATAAAGATTTTGATGATAGATTTTATTAGATCTAGAAACATGAAAACTGGAAGTGACAAAACAGTTTTTATTTGGATAAAGTTTGAATATTTTGAGGTTTGATCTTACTCTAAAGGCTTTGATATTTTTATATGATGATCCTAAGTCTCTTATTTTCATGTTAGGATGTTATTTTGGAGATATTTAGTATTAGTTTCAAAGATATGATTTTTCTATGCAAGAGAATTTCGGTTAGGCCTAAGATTTGATGTTTTTAGGTTAGATCCATGTTTTATTGGGTTTTAGCCATGTGATTTTAATTTTGATGGTTGGATATTCTTTAGGACACGTTTTTAAACCATGTGATACTTTATTTCAAAGATCTCACCTTCTTAAGCCATTGATCAAGAGATTTATCAAAGCTAGTTAAGAAAAAGTTTCTGTTTTTGGACTAAGTGTAAAATCAAAAACTCCAAGTGTTATTTTTGTGATTTTGGTGACTTTAGTTTGATGATTTAAAGCATGGTTTATCTGAGGATGATGTTATGAATATGTTAGAAGTAAGATTAGATTTTTTGGAATTCTTGGAGATGTTTTGATTTAAGGACAAAGCTTGTGATTCAAGTGTTTTGATCTTTTTACAAAAAAGTTTGGTGTTGATTATTAGCTTTTTCTAAATGGATGTTTCAAGTATGGTTTTAAACTTAGGATTGGAAGATGTTTGTTGTAAAATTTTGGTTTAAGCATGAGTTTTGAAGTTGGAAGGAATTGTAACAAAAATCAAGAGAAATGGCCTATGGATGTTTCGGCCATAGTGTGTTTTCCATAGTGATGTTTTGTTTTAAATTTTTCTGAGTTGATATTTGAGTTTAGAACAAAATTTACATGAGGAATGTAAATTTTGGATTTTTTTTGGAGTTAGGATATGAAATCCTTAAGTTATGGGTAAAATGGTCGTTTTCCCACATGTAGAGGGTAAAATGATAATTTTACTCTAAGATAACTTGTTTCCATGTTTCTAATTGTTAGTAATTAAATTTCTAACTTTTAGAATGACCTTTTACAGTTTCTCGTATATCGCACTTTATTCTCGTAGAACGTGACAATCGAGGTAAGTTAGCCTCTAACTTACTATCAGTTTATTGTGTATGTGTGATGGGTAAGAGAACTACAATTTATGTATGTATGTTATCGTATATGCCATGTCATGCTATGTCATTACATGTTTATCTGCTACGTATGATTTAATCTCTCATGAATAATTATCTGTTACATAATCTTTTCTATCATACAATGATGTATATTATAAGTATGCCATGTTAAGTATGCCATGAAATGTTATGATTAAATCATATTGTGTCATTTACAAGTATACGCCATGTTAGAAAAGTATATGATATTAATTAATATCTCATGCATTAAGAAAGATAAGACATGTTATGTTACGTATAATACGTGGGGCCACAACAACTGTGGAGTACGTATTATATTTTATGTTACGTGAATACGTGGGGCCACAACAACTGTGGAGTACGTATTATATTTAATGTTACGTATATACGTGGGGCCACAACAACTGTGGAGTACGTATTATATTTTTTATGTTACGTGTATACGTGGGGCCACAACAACTGTGGAGTACGTATTATTTTTTATGTTACGTGTATACGTGGGGCCACAACAACTGTGGAGTACGTATTATATTTTCTGTTACGTGTATACGTGGGGCCACAACAACTGTGGAGTACGTATTATATTTTATGTTACGTGTATTCATGGGGCCACAACAACTGTGGAGCATGAAGTATGGGGCCACAACAACTGTGGAGCATACACTACGTGAGACACAGCAATTGTGACACGTAGAATACGTGGGGCCACAACAACTGTGGAGTACGTATTAAGTCAAGTTTCAGATCAAGTGCATGATAAGTCAAGTTTCAGATCAAGTTCATGTTTTGTTATGTACACGTACATGTTATGTTCATGATCAAGTTATGTTCCAAGTTCATGTTCACATCATGTTAAGTTCACGTTTACAGTATGTCTCAAGTTCACGTTTATGTCATGATATGTTCAAGTTTATGTTATTTTCAAGTTCATATTTATGTTATGCATGTTTACGTTCATGCTACATTTCAAGTCCATGTTATGTTTTAAACTCAAGTTCATGTCATGTTATATGTCAAGTTATGCTATGCTTATGTACAACTTTACTTATGCATTTATGCTTTTACTGCCATGCATGCATCTTTAACCTGTGTGTGAGTTTTATGTTAACTTATTGAGATTTGTAATCAAATCTCACTGTGGTAGTCCCAACTACCATTCCCCCCGAATGGTAGATCTTGTTACAGGACCCAAAGAAGAATTGGAATCTGACCATCTGAATACGGTCATCTAGGCTACGGTGCGATGTTGATGATGGTATAGTATTTAACTTAGGTTAATGCTTGTACTTTTGGAGTTGTATCTCAAGTATTCTTTTGATCACAACCATTTTGGACTAGTGTAGTGATCACGGCTTTTTAGTATGTTTTTATGTATGAAATATGTTTCAAGTATTTGGGATATTTTTAGTTTGGTGCATAGTATTGCTAAAGAAAAAAAAAATTATCCGCTGCGAATATTGCATAATGCTAGATGCATGTTAGGAACATTGCATCTTATATGTCATGAACGGGGGCAGGTAACCTTGTGTTGCATGTCTCGACGCTTCAAATGTCCGTTCAATCCCAAGCGGAATTTGGGGGCGTCACATAAAGAGGGGAGCGTGAGTCGGGGATGTCATAAAGGAAGGGCTGGAATAATTGATTAATGTTGCCTAAAATCCTGACATGGAACGTAAGGGGGCTGAATGACATCAATAAGCGCCTTCGAATAAGATCGTTACTTAGGCAATGAAAGGCAGACATCATATGTTTGCAGGAAACTAAATTGAAAAAAGTCACAAGAAGAACTATTCGGAGTATTTGGGGCTGCCAATATGTAGGTTGAGCATATTTACCTTCGAATGGGGCGTCGAGGGGAATACTGGTTATGTGGGACAAAAGGGTCATACAAAACACTGATGAGTTTGTGGGAGAATATTCTGTGGGTTGCTCGTTTAAAAATTCTAAAGATGGCTTTGAGTGGGCTTTTGCAGGGGTATATGGTCCTAATTTGGAGAGTGAACGGCAGCTACTTTGGGATGAGCTTGCTGGTTTATGTTCATGGAGGGAGATTCCATGGTGTATAGGGGGGGAACTTTAATGTGACAAGATTTCCAAGCGAAAGGTCGGGAGAGGGTTGGCAAAACCATGCCATGGGGGAATTCTCAGATTTCATTTCAGAGTTGGGACTCATGGACATACCTCTCTTGGGAGATGGTTATACTTGGTCTAACAATCACGCCTGGTCAAGACTAGACAGATTCCTCTTATCTTCGACATGGGAGATACAATATCAGACTCTTGTCAAAAAAGGCTCTCTCGGTTGTGCTCGGACCATTTTCCTATTATGTTAGATTTTGGGGGAATACTGGGGGGCAGACGGCCCTTTAAGTTTGAGAATATATGGTTAAAATCCGAGGGATTCGTGGAGCTGGTCAAGCAATGGTGGAGTTCTTATCAAATACAGGGCACTCCGAGCAAGGTATTGGCGGGAAAGTTGAAGGCCTTAAAGAGAGATTTGAAGACTTTGAATGAACAGGTATTTGGTAATGTAGAAACACGGAAGAAGTCCTTGTTTCAGGAGCTACAAAGTTTGGAGGGTGGGGAAGATGAGGAAGGTCGAAAAGGGCAAGTAGTTTCAGAATTAGAAAGGTTGATCTTAATGGAAGAGTTTTCATGGACGCAAAAATCAAAGGCCTTATGGCTTAGGGAGGGAGATAGATCTACAAAGTTTATTCACCGAGTGGCAAGGGAATAGGAGGTTTAACACAATCGAGTCCATGAACATCGATGGCATTTTAGTTTCAGATCAAGCAGAAATTAAAAACTATGTGGCTGGACATTTTGAATATTTGTTGGAAGAACCGTATGCATGGAGGCCTATAGTAGAAGGGTTAGCTTTTAAGGCCATTGATCGAAATAGTATGGCTTGGTTGGAGAGACCATTTGAAGAAGTAGAGGTACACCAAGTCATCAGAAAAATGAACAAAGACAAAGCTCCAGGGCCGGATGGTTTTACTATGGCATTTTTTCAAACTTGTTGGGAGGTGGTAAGAGAGGATATTATGCTGGTTTTCCAGGAATTCTTTACTTTTGGTAAATTTGAGAAGAGTCTGAATACTACCTTCATTGCACTCATCCCCAAAAAGCCGGATGCAAGAGAGGCTCAAGATTTCAGGCCTATTAGTCTTGTGGGCAGTGTGTATAAGATTCTCGCAAAAGTCTTGGCCAACAGGATGAGCATGGTCTTGGATAAGATTATTTTGAAGTCCCAAAATGCATTTGTACGAGGTAGGAAAATACTTGATTCGGTTCTTGTAGCCAATGAATGTTTGGACAGCTGGCTTAAGTCGAAGATCTCGAGTATATGGAGAAGGTCTATGATCATGTTAATTGGAACTTTTTGCTCTATTTACTAGGTCGGTGTGGTTTTGGGGAAAAATGGAAGAGATGGATGAGTCATTGTATATCTACAGCCCGGTTTTCAGTCTTGGTAAATAGTGAACCTGAGGGTGTCTTTAACAGCTCGCGGGGGTTACGACAAGATGATCCACTATCCCCTCTACTATTTGTGATTGTGATGGAGGCTCTAAGTCGGATGGTGTCAGCCGCTATAGCAGGTGGTTTCTTTTCAGGATTCTCAATGGGGAATCTTCATGGGCCCATTATTATTTCCCATCTATTATTTGCAGACGATGCGCTGCTGTTTTGTGATGATAATGTAGGGCATATTCAATCTTTGAAGGCCATTTTACGATGTTTCGAAGCAGCTCCCAGTTTAAAGATAAATCTCACAAAGACAAAAATGGTGGCGGTGGGGGATTTAAGTAACATTTGGGGATTGGCCAACATTTTGGGGTTTGGGGTTTCCTCGTTGCCAATGAAGTATCTTGGCCTCCCTTTGGGGGCATCTTTTAAAGCTAAGACAATTTGGGCAGAGGTGCTAGAAAAATTAGAGCGCAGGTTGGCTGGGTGGAAAATGTTATATTTATCTAAGGGGGGAGGCTCACACTTATTAAAAGCACGTTATCTAACCTTCCCACTTATTTCTTGTCTCTATTCCCCCTTCCAACTAGCATTGTCTCTAAGATTGAAAAATTACAACGTGACTTTTTGTGGAGTGGTCTAGGGGATGAATTTAAATTTCATTTAGTTGGATGGGACAAGGTGTGCACACCTTTGCGTGCCAGTGGTTTGGGGGTTCACAATGTGAGACTTTTTAATCAGGCCTTACGAGGGAAATGGTTGTGGCGTTACAATTACGAGAAGGAAGCCCTATGGAAAGGGGTGATTGATGCGAAATATGGGGAGTGCAAGGGGAGGTTGGTACTCTAATGAGGGAATGAGGGCATATGGTGTGGGGTTATGGAAGCATATAAGAAAAGGTTGGGGGTATTTTCTAGCAACACCAGGCTATGTATGGAGAATGGCCAAAGAATCAGTTTTTGGCATGATGTGTGGATGGGTGATACGGCTCTTAAGGCGGCTTAACCTGCTATTTTCAGCATTGCAAGGGGAAAAGATGCAAAGGTGGCTGATTCGTGAGGTACTACACACGATGCCCAAGCTTGGAACATAAATCTCACTAGGGAGGCTTCATGACTGGGAAGTGAGTATGCTGGTGGAGTTTTTTAACTTGCTTCATAACATCTCCCTTGATGCTTCAACTAAAGATAAGTTGGTTTCACGTCCATCTCGGAAAGGGAAATTCTCGGTAGGTTCTTATTATGAGACTATTACAGCCCCATCTTTGCCTAACTTTCCATGGAAGAGCATATGGAGGAGTAAAGCACCTCCTAAGGCGGCATTCTTTGTCTAGACAGCAGCCCTCGGGAAGATCCTAACCATTGATAATTTAAGAAGGCGTGGTCTTATAATGATGGATTGGTGTTGTATGTGTAAAAAGAGTAGGGAAACAGTGGATCATTTACTCCTACATTGTGATTTTGCTAGGGATACTTGGAATCTTTTTTTTTAGCAGAATGGGGTTAGTATGGACAATGCCGAGAATGGTAGTTGAGTTATTGGCAAGTTGGAGAGGGATCTCAGGGACAGCACATATTGCAACACTATGGAAAATGGCCCCCATCTGTATTTTATGGTGCATCTGGAGTGAAAGAAATAATAGGCACTTTGAGGAGCAGGAAAGATCTGTAGAAGAATTTAGGGGTTTTTTATGGAAGACTTTGTTTTTGTTGGCCATGGCTTTAGAATTCAATGGTCTCAACTTCCATGATTTCCTTATAACACTTTCTAGCTCTTAAAGCGGTGTATTTTCCAATGTACCTGGCTTACGCCTTCTTTACATCAATAATATTTAATATTACTTAGCAAAAAAATATATAATTATCAATATATAATAACATGTAATACTAATATATAAACATTAATATATAATAACATATAATACTAATATATAATAACATTAATTTATACAATGATTTGTTTTTTCAATTTTGGTTATGTTTTAATAAAATTGAAATTTGAAAAAATATTTTTTTAAAAAATTGAAATCTGGAAGCCCAATCCAATTAGTGAGAGCCCAAAATTTTCAAATTGAAACTTCAAATGGGCTAAGAAAAAAATCCCAAATCTAACTCAGCTCCGACAAATCGGAGTCAGATCGGAGGCTACGCGAATCGGAGTCGAAGTCGAAGATTGGATTCGACCTCCGACAAAGTCGGAATCGGAGTCAAAGGTAGGGCACTTTGACCCCAACATTGTCGATGCTCAACCCTATAATGACCTACAACTGTAGCTCGGCCCTATGTTTTTTTTATTCTTTTATTTCACACTACAACGGTCAAAAGTCTCTTCCCTATAGTTTTTCTCCTTCCCCCTTCCCTTCCCAAAGAGACTTTGGTGCCATTTGGATAATGAGTTGAGATAAAAGTTGAAAGTTGAATAAAATATTATTATAATATTATTTTTTAATATTATTACTGTTTTGGGATTTAAAAAAGTTGAATTATTTATTATATTTTGTATGAGAACTTAAGAAAGTTGTAATGATGAGATGAAACACTTTCACTATCCAAACGGGGCATTTGTCTTTTCTCTCCGTTTCTCTTCATTTCTCTCTTCCATTTCCTGATGCCCCTCGGTTCCCGCCGTCTGGAGATCTAAAGCTGATTAATGGGTACATGTATTGGCTCAGCCTTGGGGTGTACCATTCCAAGGTTTACCTTGTGTGTATTGGCTCGGCCTTTGGAGTAATTTTAACTCTGATTTTAGCTTGTTTTTGCACTGACCGGATTTGTCAGTTTTAACTTGTGTTTGTGTGTGGAAAATCTGTGGTTTTTTTTGTTTCTACAACTATCTCTATTTGTTAGAAGGCTGGACTTTCGATTTATTATATGTTTTCATATAGAATCCTTATTTCCTTTTTGTTATAAATCCAGAAAAATGGCTTTTTTTTATGTCAGGGAACCTCTCCAAGGCAGAGAGCCCTTGGACCCACCCCTGCAAAGTAAACCCCGGTCCCATGCACCACATCCTCGGAAGTTTTCCTATACGGAACTGGTTAAATCGCTACCTTTTTACAAGCAGGTGTGGCCCCTAAAGATTGTTTGTCCATAAGGTGTTGAGTCTTAGACCTTGAAAGGAGTGATATCCCAAGACCAAGGCCTTCACCACTTGGGCTAACCCCTCAGAAAAGAGCATTCGGATCTTTCCATTTTTTCTTTTGAGTTTTCTTGTATCGGTTTCTTCCTTTGTCTTCCACCTTTTTTTTGGCTTCACAAGTCTTCGAATATCTTTTTCCCAGGTTAGTTTGAGTAGATCTGCGTATGATCGTTGCTTTTGTTGCTATGGATCTGAGGCTCACTTTTTTGGTTTTAGACTTTGGATTGGTTTATTGACATCGAATTGTTGTGGCTTTCTGATAAATGTTTGATTAGAAATTTTCTTTCGTTGCTTGGAATTTAATGGCTACCATCGACTTCTTATTGTGAAATTTAGTTTGTATAAAATCGATCTGAGTGTGATGGGTACAGCATTTTAGCTTCGTGGATGATCTGAATGAAGTTTTTTTAAGAATATAGATATAAGAGATTTACTATAGTAAGATTGAGAATGAGAATGAGAATGCTATTTTTTAATCTTTATTGATTTAAGTATACAGCATGCATATGAAATACCATGGATGAGTGATTTAAGCATCCAACAGACATCCGTTTATGCATGTCTGTACAAGTGTGAAGGAATTAGGGGCATACATGAAGCAAAACATCAAATGCCATTCACATGTTTCCAGCATTTAATTTATGTTTGTAATGCTTTGAGCTTTCACTTATAAAAGTAGATACCTACTAATCATTAGAATCACAATGTATGTGCCTGTGGTCTGGGAAAATTAAGGAAGATGCTTTGATAGAGAAATAAGTTGTTTAAATTCCAGCTAGCTTAGATGGGAAAATCTTATGGATATTCCTTTTGTTGGGGGTTCCTTTACATGGTCTAACAATCATGCTTGGTCTAGATTAGATAGATTTCTTATAGCCCCGCTCTTGGGAGATGCATTCTCCAGATGTATGCCAAAAAAGACTACCACGGAAATGTTCAGATCACTTTTCTATATTGTTAGATTGCAAAGGCATCCAAGGGGGACAAAGGTACTTTAAATTTGAGAACATGTGGTTAAAAGCTGATGGGTTTGTGGACTTGATTAGATAATGGTGGAGTTCATACCAAATACAAGGTACTCCAAGCCTTATTTTGGCAGGCTCTAAAGAAGGACTTGAAGTCTTGGAATGAACAGGCATTTGGCAATGTGGAATTCCAAAAGAAGACACTATTACAAGAGTTACAAGGTTTGGAGGGTGTAGAAGTAGAGAGTATGCATTTGAGGGAGAACGCCCCCAAAAGCCAAGTCATCTCAAATCTAGAAATGGTGACTCTAATGGAGGAGATTTCTTGGAGGCAAAAGTCAAGGGCCTTGTGGCTAAGGGAGGGGGATAAATGTACAAAGTTTTTTCATTGAGTAGCCAATTCACATAGGAGGAGAAACAATGCTATCGAGACCTTGACCATAGATGGCCTTATTTCCTCAAACTAATCAATGACCAAGGATCACATTGCTGGACATTTTGAAGAGTTGCTTTCTGAAACATTTCATTGGAGGTCTAGATTAGATGGTCTATCTTTTGAGGCAATTGATCACACAAGTATGGTTTGGCTTGAGAGACCTTTTGAAGAGGAAGAGGTACAACAAGTAGTTAGAAAAATGAATAGAGACAAAGCTCTGGCCCCTGATGATTTTACCATGGCATTTTTTCAGACTTGTTGGGAGGTGGTGAAAGAGGATGTCATGAAGGTTTTTCATGAATTTTTCATTTCTAGAAAGTTCAAGAAGAGTTTAAATTCTACATTCATTGCACTTGTTCCCACCCTTGAATTACCCGAGGTGCACTTGCAGAAAACTCCTTACCGAGGGCCTGTGCACCCCCGAGATTAGTCAGGACACTGTTCTCAAACACCCGGTGCCAATCAAAAAAAAGAAAACTTGCTCCCAAATAGGTTGGTGCAATGGAGGTGAAGGATTTCCGTCCTCTTAGTCTTATGAGCAGTATGTACAAGATAATTTCAAAAGTTCTTGCTAATAAGATGAGCTTAGTCATGGATAGAATCATTTCTAAGTCTCAAAATGCATTTGTAAATGAAAGATAAATATTGGATTCAGTCCTAATCACAAACGAATGCTTGGACAGCAAGATTAAGTCAGGAGTTCCAGGTATTTTGTGTAAATCAGACATGGAAAAGGCTTATGATCATGTTAATTGGGAATTCCTATTTTATTTGCTCAGGAGATGTAGTTTTGGGGAGAGATGGAGGTTGTGAATGAGGCATTGTATGTCCACAGTTCGATTCTCGGTTTTGGTGAATGGTAACCCCATGAGATTCTTCAACAGTTCGCGGGGGTTGCAACAAGGCGATCCATTATCACCCCTTATTTGTTATAGTCATGGAGGCTCTTAGAAGAATGTTTTTGGCTTCATTTGCGGGAGGTTTTTTCCCAAGTTACTCTGCGGGGGATACTAACCATGGCTTTACCATTATTTCGCATCTTTTGTTTGTATATGACACACTGTTATTTGTGAGGAAAACCAAGGTCTTATCAATCTTTGAGTGCTTTGCTTTCAAGCAGTCTCCGACTTAAAAAGTAAATCTTTCTAAATCTGAGTTGGTTGTTGTGGGTAACATTCGCAACGTAAGGGGTTTGGCCAGCCTATTGGGTTGTGTGAAGTATCTTGGCCTCCCACTAGGAGCATCATTCAAAGCCAAGATTATTTCAGACGAGGTGCTAGAGAAGATAGAGCGAAGGCCAGCTAGCTGGAAAATGTTGTATTTGGCTAAAGGGGGTCAAATTACCTTAATAAAGAGCATACTTTCAAATCTTCCCACATATTTCTTATCATTATTTCCTCTCCAAGCTAATGTTGACTTACGGATTGAGAAACTTCAACAAGATTTTTTGTGGAGTGGACTTGGCGAGGAGTTTAAGTTTCATTTAGTTGGTTGGGACAAGATGTGCTCTCCAATGAGGGGTGGCAAATTGGAGGCTCGCAATTTGAAACAAAGGTTCATTTAGGAAAATGGTTGTGAAGATATGATTATGAGAATGAAGCATTAAGGAAGGTGGTAATTAATACTTAATTAATACTAAGTATGGGAGTATAAGGGGGGGTTGGTGCTCTAATGAAGGTAGGGAGGCATATGGAGTGTGGTTATGCAAACATATCCGGAAAGGTTGGGGGCCCTTCTCTAGCCAAGCTAGGCTGAGTATGTGGGATGACAATAGAATCAGTTTTTGGCATGATGTTTGGGTTGAAGATATGGCTCTTAAGGATGCTTATCCTTCTATTTTCAGAATTGCACAGGAACAGGATGCTTTGGTGGCAGATTTGAGGGAAATTACTAATAGCTCACAGAAGTGGAATGTCAGTCTCATCAAAGAGGCACATGATTGGGAGGTTGGTGTCTCTGTTGAATTCTTTAACTTGTTTTACACCATTGGAACTAATGATACAGTGGTGGATAAGCTTGCTTGGTTTCCCCTAGGAAATGAAAATTTTCTAAATGCTCTTTCTATGAGGTTCCCACTGCTCAAGCTAGTAATCAATTTCCTTGGAAGAGCAATTGGAGGAGTAAAGCACCTCTCAAGGCTGCTATTGTTGTTTAGGCTGCACCTTAGAGAAGATCCTAACTATTGACAACCGAAGGAAACGTGGGTTTATCCTTATTGATTGGTACTGCATGTGCAAAAATAGTGGCAAAACAATGGATCATTTACTTCTACATTGTGAGTTTACAAGGGCCACATGGAATTACTTTTTCAACAAAATGGGATTAGCATGGGTTATGNACAAGTGGAAGCTTATGATGAAGCTAGTGTAGAGGAGAAGGGGGAGTTCGAAGGAGAAGAAGCTCTGTTCTTATGTGAGTCCCCCAGAGCAACAGAAGAAGGAGAGGGGTGTCCAAAAGATGATCTCATTCCTTTAAGGAGTATACCTCCATGTACCCCACCGGATTGGATTTTAAAAAAAGTGGAGGAGCTTCAAGATTGGATAGGGATATCCTGTAAAGGGTACGAAGAACCGTTCAAGGCACTCCTTATTGCCATTGAGACAGGACATCAAAATGGAGGAACAGGGATCAAGAGAAATAGGGAGTTAAAGAGGCTAACTTAATCTCTTAATTATGAAGGTAAAGAGGGGAGCGTGAGTCGGGGATGTCATAAAGGAAGGGCTGGAATAATTGATTAATGTTGCCTAAAATCCTGACATGGAACGTAAGGGGGCTGAATGACATCAATAAACGCCTTCGAATAAGATCATTACGTAGGCAATGAAAGGCAAACATCATATGTTTGCAGGAAACTAAATTGAAACAAGTCACAAGAAGAACTATTCGGAGTATTTGGGGCTGCCAATATGTAGGTTGAGCATATTTACCTTCGAATGGGGCGTCGGGGGGAATACTGGTTATGTGGGACAAAAGGGTCGTACAGAACACTGATGAGTTTGTGGGAGAATATTCTGTGGGTTGCTCGTTTAAAAATTCTAAAGATGGCTTTGAGTGGGCTTTTGCAGGGGTATATGGTCCTAATTTGGAGAGTGAACGGCAGCTACTTTGGGATGAGCTTGCTGGTTTATGTTCATGGAGGGAGATTCCATGGTGTATAGGGGGGGAATTTAATGTGACAAGATTTCCAAGCGAAAGGTCGGGAGAGGGTTGGCAAAACCATGCCATGGGGGAATTCTCAGATTTCATTTCAGAGTTGGGACTCATGGACATACCTCTCTTGGGAGATGGTTATACTTGGTCTAACAATCACGCCTGGTCAAGACTAGACAGATTCCTCATATCTTCGACATGGGAGATACAATATCAGACTCTTGTCAGAAAAGGCTCTCTCGGTTGTGCTCGGACCATTTTCCTATTATGTTAGATTTTGGGGGAATACTGGGGGGCAGACGGCCCTTTAAGTTTGAGAATATATGGTTAAAATCCGAGGGATTCGTGGAGCTGGTCAAGCAATGGTGGAGTTCTTATCAAATACAGGGCACTCCGAGCAAGGTATTGGCGGGAAAGTTGAAGGCCTTAAAGAGAGATTTGAAGACTTTGAATGAACAGGTATTTGGTAATGTAGAAACACGGAAGAAGTCCTTGTTTCAGGAGCTACAAAGTTTGGAGGGTGGGGAAGATGAGGAAGGTCGAAAAGGGCAAGTAGTTTCAGAATTAGAAAGGTTGATCTTAATGGAAGAGTTTTCATGGACGCAAAAATCAAAGGCCTTATGGCTTAGGGAGGGAGATAGATCTACAAAGTTTATTCACCGAGTGGCAAGGGAATAGGAGGTTTAACACAATCGAGTCCATGAACATCGATGGCATTTTAGTTTCAGATCAAGCAGAAATTAAAAACTATGTGGCTGGACATTTTGAATATTTGTTGGAAGAACCGTATGCATGGAGGCCTATAGTAGAAGGGTTAGCTTTTAAGGCCATTGATCGAAATAGTATGGCTTGGTTGGAGAGACCATTTGAAGAAGTAGAGGTACACCAAGTCATCAGGAAATAAACAAAGACAAAGCTCCGGGCCGGATGGTTTACTATGGCTTTTTTCAGACTTGTTGGAGGTGGTAAAAGAGGATATATGCTGGTTTTCCAGGAATTCTTTACTTTTGGTAAATTTGAGAAGAGTCTGAATACTACCTTCATTGCACTCATCCCCAAAAAGCCGGGTGCAAGAGAGGCTCAAGATTTCAGGCCTATTAGTCTTGTGGGCAGTGTGTATAAGATTCTCGCAAAAGTCTTGGCCAACAGGATGAGCATGGTCTTGGATAAGATTATTTTGAAGTCCCAAAATGCATTTGTACGAGGTAGGCAAATACTTGATTCGGTTCTTGTAGCCAATGAATGTTTGGACAGCTAGCTTAAGTCGAAGATCCGAGTATATGGAGAAGGCCTATGATCATGTTAATTGGAACTTTTTGCTCTATTTACTAGGTCGGTGTGGTTTTGGGGAAAAATGGAAGAGATGGATGAGTCATTGTATATCTACAGCCCGGTTTTCAGTCTTGGTAAATAGTGAACCTGAGGGTGTCTTTAACAGCTCGCGGGGGTTACGACAAGATGATCCACTATCCCCTCTACTATTTGTGATTGTGATGGAGGCTCTAAGTCGGATGGTGTCAGCCGCTATAGCAGGTGGTTTCTTTTCAGGATTCTCAATGGGGAATCTTCATGGGCCCATTATTATTTCCCATCTATTATTTGCAGACGATGCGCTGCTGTTTTGTGATGATAATGTAGGGCATATTCAATCTTTGAAGGCCATTTTACGATGTTTCGAAGCAGCTCCAGTTTAAAGATAAATCTCACAAAGACAAAAATGGTGGCGGTGGGGGATTTAAGTAACATTTGGGGATTGGCCAACATTTTGGGGTGTGGGGTTTCCTCGTTGCCAATGAAGTATCTTGGCCTCCCTTTGGGGGCATCTTTTAAAGCTAAGACAATTTGGGCAGAGGTGCTAGAAAAATTAGAGCGCAGGTTGGCTGGGTGGAAAAGGTTATATTTATCTAAGGGGGAGGCTCACACTTATTAAAAGCACGTTATCTAACCTTCCCACTTATTTCTTGTCTCTATTCCCCCTTCCAACTAGCATTGCCTCTAAGATTGAAAAATTACAACGTGACTTTTTGTGGAGTGGTCTAGGGGATGAATTTAAATTTCATTTAGTTGGATGGGACAAGGTGTGCACACCTTTGCGTGCCAGTGGTTTGGGGGTTCACAATGTGAGGCTTTTTAATCAAGCCTCACGAGGGAAATGGTTGTGGCGTTACAATTACGAGAAGGAAGCCCTATGGAAAGGGGTGATTGATGTGAAATATGGGGAGTGCAAGGGGAGGTTGGTACTCTAATGAGGGAATGAGGGCATATGGTGTGGGGTTATGGAAGCATATAAGAAAAGGTTGGGGGGTATTTTCTAGCAACACCAGGCTGTGTATGGAGAATGGCCAAAGAATCAGTTTTTAGCATCATGTGTGGGTGGGTGATACGGCTCCTATGTATACTTCCTATGTACTTGGGCTATGCCTATTTCAATATCAATAAAATATCTTCTTATCAAAAAAAAAAATCAGCTAGCTCTCTTCTCAATCATTATGTCTTGTTCTGTTGTCCTCTGTTTCCACTTGTCACCTTAAACTCTATATGCTTTAATAAAATGTTTTATGCTTCTAGATGTCAGAGTAGTTAACAAGGAACTCTCTCTTTCTGATAAAATCCCCTCGGGCCAATTCCTGCATTTGAATTCACAGGAGGCTGGCAGAAAGATTTAACCAACACTAAATGCCTTGGAATTTCCTTCATTTACTATTTTTTTTTTTTTTTTTTTTATGACGGGGGAACCACCCCACGGCAAAGTCCTTAGGACTCACCCATGGAACCTAAACCCCAGGGGAGACTAGCACAGCAACCCACCACCATGGCCTCCCACTTAAATCGTAGTTTAATCCCCAGGAGAATCAAACCTGTGATATGGGGCTCATGCACACAAGTTCACCCTTACCACTTGGGCTACCCATTGAATTACATATTGAATTAGGTCTATTTACACATTGATAGATTGTTTTTCATTTGTATGCAAATTTGTTTATACATAATGTTTCTTAGCAGTTCTTAATAACCAGTTTTTTTCTAATTAAGTGTATGAAATAATCCTACTGTATTAAGTGAAAGAACGTATCAAGCTTATGCTGTGTTTGGATAATTCCAGGTTTGTTGAGAAGTATGGCACACATATTATAGTTGGAGTGAAAATGGGGAGCAAGGATTTAATATGTGCGAAACAACAGTGTTCATCACCTCTCCAACCTGCTGATGGACAGAAGAATCGCAGGATATGCAGACAAGATGTTTGCAGATGGGAATAGACAGCATGGAATGAATTCAATTGGGAGGCAGAAGGTTTGAATGATTTCTATCTGTGCACTACGAATTATGATTTTAACTGAATTAACTGAGGGAGTTTTATCTTGTAGTGCAAAGCTATATTCATGTTCATAATTGGATGGTTGCAGTGTAGCCTTTTCACTTTTATTCTTTAACTCATTATGTTTGGTTGGTAATTAAGACATTTATACGGAATTTTAGGTGAGTTTAGAAAAAAAAAAAATTGTACTTATTAGCGTTAAATGACCATTGAGAATATAATTGCTTAAATAATAATTTAATTATAATATGATTATTAACACATGATCGGTAGAACTTCAAAATATGACAAACAAATTAGATAAAAATAATAATAATAATAATAATAAATATTAAATTAATAATATTTTATTATTATATAGAGAGTAGATAGATAATCCAATGTGGGAATATGTTTTGAATCAAATGGGCAAAAAGCAAAACGTGATATTATCTAAAATTTGACTTTGCCTTTGCCTAATCCAATGAAGACACTCTAAGACATAATGAGCAAAGTATTTTAAAAAAAAAAATGACCTTAGAAGAGAAATTATGAAATCTTTTTGATTGATTCTATCTAGAGAACCTTTTTTTTATACAAAGGGTGGGAGGTTCAAACCTGGTTCTCTCATTTGGAGACCAGACCTTATGCCATCTGGTCCAAACGACTTTGGCTATCCAGAAAACTTTTTGATTCAACTAATGGAGACAACAAACAAAAAAAACTTATTTTAACAAAGAGATTGTATTAAAAAAGTACAGAAATAGTACGAAATAAATTAAGAAATAAACAAATAAACTAAGGCAAACAGATTGGCACTAGGGTCTTCACTATCCTTGGATCTGGAAAATATCATATGGGCTATTGCCATCCTCCAACCAGAAACAAAGTTCATAGCAGTGTCGCACACATGATAGATCATGAGCGCATGAGTGTGCCGGTTGCGCAGTGACCACCCATTGGAAAGCAATTTCCAAAATTTTTGCCCTGTTCCCAAAAGTTCGCACAGATATGAACATGCACATTCGCATTTTTAAGTTCTTTAACTTCTACGTAAGCAGCCTCCCGCACGGAAAACAAATACAAATTCCACGGAAGTTTTGCAGCAGAAAAAATGTTTAATGCAGAAGGGATACAACTCGATTACTCATGAAAAGATTGGAAGTTTACACTAAAACGAAATGCAATTCACGATGTATGAGAATCAAACTATTCATGGAAGATGGAAAGAGAAGTATTATAAGTAAAGAAGAGAAAAATTGAGTAGAGTGATAGCTTGGGATTATGCAGTACCTGGAACGAGAAGGAAAGCGGCGGATAGGGCAAACCCAACAGCCGCAGCCGGATGTTCCCTCACCCTTATCAACTTATCTGAAATATATGATAGAGGCACCTACTTGATTAGGGGTTATAACGATAAGACTAGAAATGAACACTAAAGAAAAAGAAGAAAACATCTAGATTTATGCGTATTTAGTGTGACCATTAATCTTTTGGAAGAAAGCATCTTCGTAGCTTCTGTACTGGAAAACCAAATCCCGGACGGAAAGGCCGAATTCCGAGACAGTACGACGCACATCCTCTGCAATTGATGGTATTGATGATGCTTGCTGTTCTTGTTTCTTTGGCTGCTCCGACGACGCCGTCTCTGCCATTTCCGGTTTCTTTTGCTTTCTTTCTTTCTACTTTTCGTATTATTAGAAAATGGACAAGGCTAGTGTGCCACCAGCGTTTGCCGCTAGCCGTGCCGTCCAGGTAAAAAAAAAATTTTTTTACAGTTTTTAATATATTTAAATATTTTTAAAAATAAAAAAATTATATCAACATATTTAAAATCACTTTTTTAATTATTAAATAAAAAATTAAAAATATAAAAAATTTAACAAGCGATCAAACATAAGGGATATAGATGGTTTTCCCTTAGAAAAAATGTATTCTAATTATTATTATTATAACTTTCCATTTCTTAAGTAATTTTTTATTTTATATCGGCCAATAAAAAATAGCCAAGTAGGCTATCTTTGAGGAGCTTAAATGCACTCGCATGTAGAAGACCTCTCCTTCTCTTTCTCTCCCTCTCTCTCCCTCTCCCATTTGCGTATCTCATTTTGCCCTAGCCTTCTCATTTCTCTCCCTCTCCAACTCTCCCATCTACGCTCATCCACGCCAACAAAAGCCCCACCTGCACTTGATGTTGACTTCGACGCCAAAGAAATACAATTAAACTGAGCTGTTGATCTCGGATCACTAACCGCTTTAAAAATATTCCGGATTTTGGATTTCAAAAAATTAGCTGTTGATCGTAACCGAATATTGAAGCTAAGTAAAACTGGAGATTGGAGGTAAATCAAGAATTGAAATGGAGTCTTCACTATACCAAAAGAAATCTATACTTGTCTATGTGAATCTTAGGTTGTGTTTGGGTGTCGAAGATAGTTGAGAAGAGTTGTAAATAGTTGTGAGTAAAGATAGAGTGAGTTTATGGGTCTCATTGAGATGAGTTTGATGTGTTTGGATGTATGAAGTATGTTGAGTTGTTGACTTTTGAGTAGAAAGCTAAAAAATGTGTGGGTCCCATCAATAATTGATTTTATTAGTAATGATAGTGAAATATTTATTTTATTTATATGTTGTATTTATAAACATAATTATTATGATAAATGATTCTCAACACCTTTAAAAATTATTTTTTTACAAAAATTTTTTAGAAAAATTTATTTAAATAAAATATATAATACCAACTTATTATTGTAAATTATAATAAATATTTTTTATTATAAATATAGCACCAAAATTTTTTTAATTAAATATATGTAAATTATAATAAATATTTTTTTATAATAAATTATTTTTTTACAAAATTTTTTTAGAAAAATTTATTTAAATAAAAATTTAAATAAAATATATAATACCAACTTATTATTGTAAATTATAATAAATATTTTTTATTATAAATATGGTACCAAAAGTTTTTTAATTAAATATATGTAAATTATAATAAATATTTTTTTGTAATAAATATTTTTTTTTCTACACTAATAATTATTTAATTAAAATAATTAAAGTCATTTGATGAAAAGAATGATTGATGGGAAAGGGAGAGAGAAGAATAGTTGATGGGAAAAGTGTACGTAGCAAAGGAGTGTGCTTGAGAATGTTTAAAGCGTTTGGAGGTTGAAAACAGTTCAACCGTACGAACCCACCTCAGATTTCTGAGGTATCTTCGTTACCCAAACCGGCCTTTATTCTTCCTACATGACCCCACAAATCACTCACATATACATGTGCATATATGCACACATTTTTTCAATTTTTCTTGCACAAGCAGATGAAGAACAAGTAAGGCAGAATCTTTGGCATGTGAAGGGAAGATTAAAGAGTAGAGACAGAGAGGGAGAAGTAGATTTGTTTGTTAGAATGTGTTGTAGTTTGATGAAGTTATGGTTGGTTTAGTGGGTGGTGATTTTGGGGCCTTTTGATCCCCTTACTCTCATTTGTTAAAAGGGAATTCCTTAGGACCGGTCGGGCTGGTTATACTCAAATAACAGTCTGCCAATCGTGAACCGACACGTAGGACTTCCATCAAGACTTCCGTGGACCAGCATTACACGTGAAACATGCTGAGATTTCAGAAATCATTTCTTCCCGAGCTCAGCTTCGTTGTCTTCAAGCCCTAACTACTTCACGATGAGCTCTCCGTGAAACAAGCCGTTGCTCGCGATTTCCCAGTTCCCAGCCGTCGCGAGTGGTTTCTCCACCAAGCTCAACGATTTCTCCACCAACGTCGTCGTCGCCCTCTCCGATTACCCACCCGTGGCTCGCGATTTCCCAGCCGTCGCGAAATCGATTTCTCCACCAATGTCGTCGTCGTCCGATCCGATTTCCCACCCGTGGCTCGCGATTTCCCAGCCGCTGCTCAACTCAACGATTTCTCCACCAACTTCGTCGTCGTCCGATCCGATTTCCCACCCGTGGCTCGCGATTTCCCAGTCGTCGCTCGTCATTTCCCAGCCGTCGCTCGCTCGCGATTTCTCCAACTTGCTTAGCCCTCGTGATTTCCGAACCTGCCCTCACGTTCGCACATCTCCGATTGATAAGGTTATTGTTTCTGTTTATTTATGAGTTGTTTGTGTATTGCCGTTTGTGAGAATTTGGTGTGATAATTGTAAAATTCGATTGGCTAACTTAATGATATGACTGTTGTAATTGTTAGTTAGATGTCCATGATAATTGTTGTACTTAAGGCTAAAAGTAATCTGGTGTATATATATAGCTTTTGTTTGATGTCCAGTTGCTTGCCAACTGTTTGTGTATATGACTAAAAGAGATTGAATGTGAAGGCTAACATAGCCCTTGCAAAAACTTCCAGCTCACACGCATTTGAGCTCATGGAATCTGGTGCAGTTACTTAACTGAATTTGCTACATGAGTTGTGCCTTTTGTAACAAACCTTAGTCTAGAATAATATTCTCCTTTGTAAGCAATTCTTATCTGTACAATCTGTTAGCACACATGCCTACATGTGTGCCTATAAAGGCACACTCTGTAAACATGAAGCATGAATTCTAAGGGCTGGTTATATTCATGAATTGGTTCCATTTGTTATGTGGCTTGGGATATCAAATTTTGATATCAAAGCTGATTGATGCTCTACACTTACAGTGGATATAAAGGCACATTTTGATATCAAAGCCGATTGATGCTCTACACTTACAGTGGTTATTTCTTTGTTTATTTGGATAATATTTTTGGTTGATCCTCGCATTTTATTCACAAACTGAACTTCATGTATAATTACTAAATAATATGCAAGATGTGTGGAAAAGGTTATCAGTATTTTTCAAACACGTGTTCCAAAGAAAATATAATATCTAACTCTTGCTCCAGTTGCCTTGTTCTATGGTAATTTTAATCTTGGAGCTTGTATTTTTATTTTTATTTTTATTTATTTGGGAAAGGATATTTAATTTATGTAGATTCATTTTAGTTTATAATTTAGGCCTGTGGTAGTTTTTAACATATTTTGGTAGCGTTTAATGAATCCAAATGTGCAGATTCTTGTTGGTTCTTATGTATTTGGAATTTGCTTACCTTGTTAAAACCAAATGTGCAGATGTTGTCTAATTGCTTTACTGATCTTGAAATATCCTTTTGACTTCAATTTCATGATAGCAAATGAGTTCTGCTTCGCATTCTTGCACAAGTTTGGAGAACCACTTTGCTATTGTGGCTGCCAAGCGAAGCTACGGATTTTTGGAAAAGCAAATTCTTTTGGGAGAAGATTTTTTAATTGTCCAAACTATAAGATGAATAAACAATGTGGCTTTTTTGAGTGGATTGATCTTCAATGTGAGCAAAACAATTGCTGTAAGATGACATTGGAGTTAGCTGAACAGAGGCACAACAGGGTACTTCATGAGCGGCTCCGCATCGAAGAATCCAAATTTAAAGCATTGGAGAAGAAGTACAGGGCTGTTTTAAAAGCGTTAATGTTGACATGGTTTTTTTTAATAATAGTTTGTAGTGTAATTTATATGTATCCAACAAATTATGTATCTCGGCCACAGCTACGACTCATGTAACTTATTGTACTTTTGTGACCACTTTGATCAGTAAATGTGGTTAATGTCTCATATGTAATGAGAACATCCTATGAGTTGAATGGAAATGAAATTTCGTTGGTTTATTTTGAGAGTTTATTCCGAGTAATTTCCAATTTTATTGTGAAGGACCTGATACTTTTCTTGATGCTGATACTTTTCTTGATGCTAATCTTAACAGTCGTTAGAAATCAGCATGAATAAAGAGATGGATTAAAGAGTTGCTACATCACAAATAGAATTGAATTGAACTAATCAAAATAAAAAATAACAAAGTTTTAGAAAGTATTATAGTTTTAGCTCCAAATAACAAAATATCATGATTGTCACTATAGTTATTGCTACAAAAATTATGTCTTGAAATCTGAGCAGATTTGTGATGAACGGACCATTGCAAAGCCATTTTCTACATCATTCCCTGTTACAAGTAAGAAAAAGATGGATAAATTATTATATAAAGAGAAGCTGAATTATCGGTAACAAAACACCCACTTTAAAATCACTTACAAGTAATTTTCACCAATTCGACTATGTTGTGTCATGTATCGATATGTTGTCAGTTGTTTGCACAAAATCCCTACATAAGCCACAACAAAACACTTAGATTAATTAACTTCTTCAATTATTAGTTCATAAAATACAAGTAAGTACAAAACTACTATACCTCACTGAAGGACAATTGTTTTTTGAGTGTCCCTCATTCTTACAAATGCTACAGCGTCTTTTTTTTGTTATTTGTGTTTCTTTTGGATTTTTCGATCTTAAAGATTTTGGCCGTCCTTTTGTTGGCACTCGTGGGGGATCCTGAACCGTTTGTGAAAAATTGGATACAACTTGACTTCTTTCCATTTAAATGTTGGTTGACTCCCCTCCTCTTTGTGAACATCCTACATGATCTTCCATTGCAAGTAACTCTTTATGAACCTTATCCAATGCAAGACATAGGTGATTATGTTTTTCAGCTGACTGCGACCCCAGTTCAACAATGTCATAAAGTTTAATCATCAACTTACTTTTTCTCATCATAGGAACATCCTGTCCTTCCCTCACTTGCCCTTCAATTAATGGTATGTCAGTTATGAGTTGAGTCTTAGCATTAATAGTCCATCTTTCTTTCACCCAATGTTGTGGCAATTTATCTAACTTGGATTTCTTACCAAAAACACATAAGATATGCCTACAAAGAAACCCCATAAACTCCCACATTCTGCATGTACATGTTGCATATTCGTCACCATTCTCCAATGTCACATGGTAAAGTGGTTTCTCTTTACCACTTATTACCACTCCATATGTCTTTCTTTCACCATCTTGGGATAATTTTGTTGCTTTGTACCGTAAACTATTGAACAGCTCATCTTGGAAGATCATGAAAGACTTTCTTGTGTAAACTAATGCCGCTTCTTCCTCAATTTTAAGAGGTGTCTTCAATATCGCCCGCGAAGAATTTGTCCGCACATCCTTCTCTTTTTCTTTAAAGTAACGGGCATCTAAAGCTTTTTCATACTGATACACAAAGTCACTAACTATAGTACTTGAACGGACATAATCTTTGAAAAATTTGTTCATGCTTTCACTCCTTTGAGTTGTTGACATACCGGCACAGAATGTTGAACGCAAATAAGCGGGAACCCACTTATCCCGTCGACTGTAAAGACTTTGCAACCAATTATTTCCTATTAGTTCATACTTGGCTAAGATACCGCCCCATTCTTGCTCGAACTCATCAGTTGTAATTGTGTCATGGATGCAATGACGAAAATTTTTGCCAAATTCAGGAAATTTGTTATAAACATGGGCCAAGTGTTCAGGAAACTTTTGTAAAATATGCCACAAGCATAACCTATGAGTTGTATTCGGGAGTACCTCTGCAATGGCCTTCGCCATTGCCTTGTCATCATCAGTAATTATCGTTGTAGGAGATTTACCAAGTATTGCCTCTTGCCATGTTCTCAATAACCATGTATATGATTCAGCTGTTTCATTAACTAACAAGGCACAACCAAACATTATGGTCTGATGATGATGGTTAACTCCAGAAAATGGCACAAATGGCATCTTATAAATATTGGTCAGGTATGTCGCATCAAATGTAACAACATCTCCAAAGTACTGATATGCAGCTCTTGATCGCGCATCAGCCCAAAAACAACTTCCCATACACCCATCCTTATCAACTTGCATGGAGTACACAAACCCAGGTTCTGTGAGTTGTCGCTCAAGAAAGTAAGAATATAATCTTTGTGCATCCCCCTCTTCAAATACTTTTCTCCTTTTATTTCCCAAATAATTTTCAATATCCTTGCCAATACAGCCAACATTGAAGTCACCGCCTGATTCTTTACTCAACACTGACATAATCTTCCTTGTCGGTACACCGGACTCATTCAAAGTCATGATAAGATTTTTTTGGACTTTAGTAACTTTTCGATTTCCACGGAGCAAACTAGCACTCCTCGGTGTAAGTAGAATGTGGTTATGTCCAACCACAAACTTGTTGACCACCCACTTTTCACCTTCTTTTTTTATTCCCATAATTGCTTTACATCCAATCTTTGTCTCGGGAAGTTCAGGAACTGTTCGTTCTTTTTCTTTTCGACTTACCCGCCGAAATCCTTCCCTTGTGCAAACATAGTCTACTGCACAAAGTTTTTTTTTCATCTTTCGACAATCGAGTATGATTTGTTCGAATTGCAAAACCTTTCCGTCTTGCATAAGCTTTGTAAAATGATTGGGCGTCTTCCACATCGTCAAATATCATACCAATAAATGGCTCCAAAGGACCACTACTCGAATCTTCCACATTCACTTGTTCTTGAAGATTGACTCCTTCTTCAACATTCAACCCATCTTCGACATTCACACAATCTTCAAGATTCACATTACGCTCATCATTCACCCCATCTTCAACACTTTCATCATCAACTTCATCACTATCAACCCAATAACTTTGTTCCTTTCATAAAAGAAAACCACATCATAAATTCAATAGTTATTCAAAAACAACCACAACCAAATTATAAATCTATCTAACATATCAAGTTGAGAAAACAATTCAGGTAATGCTCATTTTAAACTTCAAACTGCATGGACTATTTTAGTATGAAAGATAGAATGGTTGAGTCATCATATATTTCTATATTTCTAGAGTTTAGAGTTTTTTTTTTTTTTTTAAAGACAGAATGACATTCATACAATATTTCTATAGTTAGACAAAGACCTAATTACATCTCTTTTTACATGTATAATTTTCCACTCAAAATTAGAAAACAAAGACCTTATTTCTATAGTTAGACAGCTAAAGCAACCAGTAGGAGCCTCCTTGACTAAAATACACGTAACAACTTGAGATGAATTTCCTTCAAAGATAACATCCAACAGTCATCATATATATTATGTATTTGAGCTTTGTACGTTCCAATAAACACGCACCCTAAGGATTTCTCTTCAGCTATTTGTTCTGTATTTATGGTAAGTGGATTAGATCGAGATGAGTCCTTTCAGCATCAACTACGTACGAGCCATATACAAATTTAGCCAAATACGTATGCAAATATACAAATTTAGCCAAAAATCCACCGGAATATGTGAATATAACATAACAGAGCCCTTTGTGACATTTAATCAAACACATACTGTGTCAGCCATGATAACTCCTTCTGGGCAACCGGTTGTGTCGGTGTTGGATTTCCTAAGCTGCGTCGGCGTTGGACTGATATACAGGCGGTGCGAACAACGGTACCTGAGATGGTTTCGGACCGAGAAGGGCAGTACGATTCGGAAGGGTGAATGGTTTCGGACTCAAATGGTTGAGTCTCCGATTTACTTCGGCGTCAGTTTCGGATTGCGATGGTTGAGTCGGCGTCGGGTTGAGATACTTTCGTCGGCGTCAGGCTGCGATGGTTGCTTCCGTCGGCGTCGGAATGAGACAAATGGCAGAAGGGAGAACAGCTAGTACTCGCGATCGTGGGAAGGGCAGACGGAAACTGAAGTTTGTTTCAAGCTCACACGTTGTGATCCCCTGCTTCACGATCTACTTACCTTTTAGTCCTTTTTCCTACGTGGCATAAGATGATTGGCGGGCTGTTTTTGTGGGATTAACAGCCCGACCGGTCTGAAGCGTTCCTCTTGTTAAAAACTTCACAAACTTCGTTTGAATGAAAAGAGGGACTAGGTCACTATCTTGAGAATAATTACCAAATAAGTTTTATCCATTATATATCTTTATTAGTGGTTGCTAGAATTCAGGCGTGACTTTTTTTTGTTACCAGGTAATTAGCAAAGCCAAATCATGTGGCATTTTCTTCTTTACCATGACACTTTGGTTTCAAAAGAGAGTAGCATGGGAAGAAGAAACTCTACCCCCCCCCCCCCAACTTTGTTTGGTACTTAATTCAAAAGAACGTGAATACGATGAACAACATACTGAAAAGAGGAAAAGTTGAGAGAAATGAAATGTCTTCATTTGTGTTGAAGAAGGTGGACTTCATGAAGAGACAAGGGAGAGAGAGAGAGAAGGACGACAAAATTAATGAGTATGTAGATACACTAGAAGTCGTTACGTGGCATCTTATTCAAGATTTAAAAAGTCCAAGAATTAAAATACTGTGCATTTTGATGGGTCCACTTTGTGCCATTAAGAAATTAACGAGAATTGGTAAGAAGGATTTTTTTTTTTTTTGGGTATAGAATGGTAATAAAAAAAAATCTAGTATACTCATCTTAGATAAATAAAATGGGTCAGGTCGGAACACTCGATTCTTCTAAAACTATTTTCAAGTTAGGCAATCGGCTAATCGAAATGCATCTAAATCAAGTTAGGTCGGAATATTGATTTTTGGGTCAAATGAACAACCCTAGGTAGGTAATTCATGGTAGATGGGTGGCAGTTTGGAATGTTTGTGGAAAAAGTGGTGATCGTGCTTGAGGTCTATGAGAGCCGAAGACAACTTATGTGAATCATGAGGTCATTGGTTTGGTGCAAGGATTGGATCTTCTGGAACGAGGACGATGAGAGGAAAGCGGAGAGCTCATGTGTGGTAGTCAGTGTGGAGTGTAGAGCAGTAGATTGAGACTCTAAGTTCTATTCTACAAAAGTAAAAAACTAGCCCAAAAATGCATAAGGAAAATGAGCTTGACCAAAATGTGCAAAATGTGAGGATTTTGGTGTGGAGGAGAAAGGAGGAGCTGGAACTCTTGCCTCTACCCCAAAGGTGGTCTCTATTGAAGGGCATTGGCGGTTGGAGAGGACGACTCTATGGGGCTGGAGATAGAGAAACGGTTTTTTTTTTATAGGTTCATATGTTCAAACATCTAGACGTGACAAATGGTTATGACAACAAATGATCAAAGTTTTTAAAAGAATAATCATGCACCATATAAATCTTTCTTGTTTATATAGCACCCTTATGCCTTTTGCCATTTGAGTCAGATTTTCATTTTCATAATTTTTTCATCTTTCATCTATGCTCTCACTGATGGAGAGAGGATTTTTAAAACTTTTAAGGTTAATGTGTTGATTTTCTGTTTATTATCCCAAGTCCCAGTGTTGACCTTTTTCCAAGAATATTGTGGACAAGAAGGTTTGGATTGGTACATATGTAACATATTTGGCCATTTGTGTATTTGTATAAAGAAAAATAAAATATAAACAAAAGGTTTAAATATATTATAAAGAGAAATATCTTTTTTAAATAAGAGTATGATACTCTAATTTTATTGATTGTCCTGTTACTTGTGAGAAGACAGGATGCATGAGGTAAATCAGAAAGAATAATAGAATTTCTAACCTTGGATTTCAACTTTTGCAAGGAAGTAATTGGTAATGAGACCTTCTTATATGTTAAATGTTCCAACTTGTCAGTATCAAGATCAACATTAGTGATAGATTTTGCACTAAAGGCCAAAGGATCTTCCTTCATAGATGAATCACCAATATGCACACTCGAGTAAGAATGAACAGTTGGAGCAGTTACCATGTCTGAGGAGCAACCAATCAGGTCTTGTCTGGAAGAGGACTCATCATGACACGTGTCCTTTTCATTGGCAGGAGCAAATGGGACCATAGCATAACTGTCAAGACAATTACTAGAAGCAGTGGGTGACACCAATTGCTCGCCTGAGAAGATGTTGGATGATTGTTCTAATCAACCACCAAGGTGTTTACCCACACCACCTTTGGTGAATGAAGTAGCAGTCCTCAACTAGGATCCATATTGTTGATTTGAAGTAAAAGTAGAGGAAGGTCCTGACTTAACATGACACCCAAAAGCACCATACAAAATGATTCCATAATTGAAACAAAAATATGGCAATCTTTCATATTGAAATGTCACAAAAACCTGGTGATCATTGAGAGATGGCATAGTTCCACGTGCCAATGGTTTCATCATATCAACATCAACTAGAACCTGTAAATATTTACCCCATCCCTTGCCAGTGTCATCCATAGCCACATGAATAGTCTTCACAATGAGATTACCAATTCGGGTCCCAACAATGGAATTCATACACTCAAATGGAAAGTTATGGAGTTGTACCCAAAAGGGAGAATGTGTAAATACCAACTCATTGGGTGGAGTGAGGCCATCAAAGAATTGCAAGCAAATCAAATGTTGGTAAAATAACCAAGGTTGCCCTTCTCATACACTCTCGAGATCTAAATCAGAACAGAATTCAAAGATAAACACATTATTTCCAACTTCAGTAATGGTAGCTTTGGATACAAATTTCCATATTTTGTGCATGGTTTATTTAAAAGCTCCTCTATTAAATTTCTTCTCAGTTAAGATCTTCCCCATTAGACAAAAGAGCCCTTTAGACATAGTCTGTTCAACATCATTCTCA
The DNA here is from genome assembly GCA_011037825.1 of Carya cathayensis. Taxonomy (NCBI): domain Eukaryota; kingdom Viridiplantae; phylum Streptophyta; class Magnoliopsida; order Fagales; family Juglandaceae; genus Carya; species Carya cathayensis. The sequence continues at coordinate 262,257 of QGSO01000278.1, forward strand.
ACTATTACAACATCCTTTTTTTCTGAGTTGGTGAGGTAGAGGTTTTTCCATAGTTTTGTTATTTCTTCGGCCATTAATCCAATCCAACCCAAACTGAAACTTAAACAATGGAAGGCAATAGTTTCAAGAAACTGTCTTACCAAAGTCAAGATTTTCACCTTCCACTCAATGATAAAGCCAAAACGTATTCCTCCTCAAAGAACTAGAGTGCTTGAGAGGAAGGCTTTACCTATTAGGACTCTATCAAGGGTAATAAGTTAAGAGTTAGAAAACAACAAAGTTTACTTTGTTCATTAGTGACAAGATCAGTGGAGGCTGAAAATCAGCCCCGCCGGGAGACATAAGGCTTTTAAGTTGGAACTACTGAGGGCTTGGCAGCTCTCAGACAGTTCACGACCTTAACCTTATGGTTAAGGATAAAAGGCCTAGTATTTTATTTTTAATGAAAACAAATATGCACAGATCAAAGCTTGGAAAAATGAAGAGTTTATTGGGCTTTCAATGTTTAGTTACTGTTGATGGTGTGGGTAAAGGTGGTGGTTTAGCACTATGGTGGAAAGAAGATATTCAACTTGAGATACAAAGTTTTCATAGAGACATATCAACTGCTGGGTTACATCTACATCCTCCAAAACTTCATGGATGTTAACATGTTTCTATGGGCATCCAATCACTAAGAAAAGAGAGGAAGGTTATAGCATTTTACTTCACCTGCATTCCTTATAGCCCAAGATGTGGCTTTGTATTGGAGATTTTAATGAAGTTTTAAGTCACAATGAAAAATTTGGTGGGGCAAGAAGAAGTGATAGACAAATTGCATTGTTTGTAAATGCTTTGCAGGATTGTCAACTTCATGATTTAAGGTTTTTCAAAAGGAAGTGTACTTGGTCAAATAATAAGATTGATGCTAGCTTTACAAAAGAGAAACTTGACAGAGCAGTTGCCTTTAAGGACTAGTGTGCAAAGTATAGGGATGGGGAGATTATAGTGCTTCCTTCAATTACCTCTGATCATTCTCCTATTTTATTGACAATGGAATACAGCATGTGTTCTTCTACTTCTAACTTTAAAGCATGCAGATATGAAGCCCTTTGGTCCACTTATGAGGATTGTACATATGCTATTCAAAATAGGTGGCAAAAGGTAGGTAAGTCTTCTGGTTGTCCATCCACTCTTTCAACAAAGCTTGGATATTGTACGCAATCTCTGAAAGAAAGAAAAAAAAAAAAAAAAGAGTCGTACAAAAGAACCTATTACTGACCAAACACTAAAAGATAAAATCACAGAGATAAAAGCTTTGCAGAACAATTTGACAGCCTCAACTGTGAATGAAGTAAAACATATTCAAAAGGACATAAGTTGGATTCAAGGAAGGTTAAATCTAAAATGGAAAAAACATGCCAAAATGCATTGGCTTCAACATGGCAATAGAAACTCAAAGTTTCACCATCTTTGTGCCAGCCAAAGAGAAAAGAGGAATAAGATCTTGTAGGTGGTTGATGAGCATGGGGTCACACACACAAATCCTATTGAAATTGACAATTTTTCACAGAGTTCTATCAATCATTGTTCTCTTCCTCTCATACTTCTCAGTTTGACACTTGCTTACACTCTCTGACTCCACAAGTATCGACAGAAATGAATGAGACTTTATTGCTAGACTTCACTGAGAAAGAAGTTAAGGCTGTTATTTTTCAAACAGGATCCCACAAAGCTCTAGGACCTGATGGATTTAGTTCATGTTTATATTAGGATCATTGGTCTATGATTGGTAGTGAAGTTTGTGAAGCTGTTCTTTCTTTCATAAACTCCAAAGCAAATATTGAGGCCATCAACTTTACATATTTGGTGCTGATCCCAAAAACCAAAGCTACTATCTGACTACAGACCAATCAATCTTTGTAATATTTTATACAAAATCATTACAAAGATAATAACAAACAGACTCAAAAGGATTTTGCTTACACTCATTTCACTAAATCAGTGTGCTTTTGTCTCTGGAAGATTAATCATAGACAATATTATGGTTGTCTATGAAACTTTGTATACCATGCACACACAGCTTCATAGTAATAAGGGATATATGGCCCTAAAATTAGATATAAGCAAAGTATATGACAGGGTGAAATGAGATTTTCTAAGAGCTATGATGTTTAAATTAGGTTTTGCACCCCAGTGGATTGATTTGGTCCTAGACTATGTTACTACTCTAGCATTTTATATTATGATAAATGGTGTTCCTCAATATAGATTTAAACCTCAAAGAGGATTGAGGCAATGATGTCCTTTATCATCTTACTTCTTTATTCTTTGTATTGAAGCATTAAGCTCAAACTTGGTGCTGTTAAACAAAACAATCTTCTCACGAGTGTTCAAATTGCTAAAGGGCATATTAGAATGAGTCATTTATTTTTTTACAGATGATAGCCTTCTTTTTTATCGAGTGAATATAAAAGAATGGGCCAAATTAACCCAAATTCTTGGTGTTTATGAAGAAGCATTAGGCCAGCAGCTTAACAGAAATAAGACTTAATTATTTTCAGTAACAATACCAAACCAGAAACCAAGCAGTACGTTATGGAGGTTGAAGGTTTACTGCTTGGTTTCTGGTTTGAAAGACTATTCTAATCTTGACAAATATTTAGGCCTTCCTTCATTTATTGGCAAATCTTGTGTTAGTTCTTTCAAATGTATTATAGAGAATGTGACTTTAAGACTTGAAAATTGGAGGAATAAGTTTCCATCACAGGCTGGAGAAGATATTCTTATTAAAGCAGTGTCACAAGCCATTTTAACACACTGCATGAGTGTGTTCCTACTGCCCAAGTCTTCATGTAGACAGCTAAATTCTCTTTTTGCCAAATTCTAGTAGGACCATCAGGAAGATCAAAGTAAAATCCATTGGAACAATTGAGAGTTTTTAAGTGTTGGCAAGTCCTATGGTGGATTGGGTTTTCGAGACTTGCATGGATTTAATCTTACTCTTTTGGCCAAACAAGCTTGGAGATGTCTCGTAGATCCTAATTCCCTTCCAAGTAAGATTTTTAAGGCCAAATATTTTCCAAATTCTAACATTTTACAGGCAAGGTTGGGTTCTAAACCATCTTACTTATAGAGAAGTATTTTCCAAGTCATTCATCTCTTAAATAAAGGTCTCATGTGAAGGGTGGGGGATGACACTCAAATAAAAGTATGGGGAGATAAGTGGCTACCAAGAGCTTTTCCATATCAAGTATAATCTCTTGTTTGTGGCCTCCCTAAGAATGCTACAGTTTCTGAACTCATTGACCCACATACTAGATGGTGGAATATGGCCTTACTAAAATCTTTTTTCCATGAAGCTGACTGGAAAATAATTTTGTAGATACCTGTTAGAATACTACCTTCAGCTGACAAATTGGTATGGAGGGAAACTTCCAGTGGTACTTTATTAGTAAGGAGTGCCTACCATTTACATAGAAAAATGGCAATTTTATCTACTAGTGAGTCTTCCAAGCAGGAGCACAATGGTAGGCTATGGCAAAAACTCTGGTCCTTCAAAACAACTTCAACTATCAGGATGTTTTTTTGGCATGCATTTAATGATGCTTTGCCTACCAAAGTAAACTTATTCAACAGACGTGTTAGTGACCCTCTTTGCCCTATCTGTCAAATTGAAGAGGAGACCCCAGGTCACATATTATGGTCATGCTCTTCAGCAAGGGATGTATGGCTTATAGGCTCACAAGCACTCCAAAAAGCTACAATAACTACAGTGGATTTTTGGGCAATTTTTTAATAGATGCATGAGACATTGAAGTCAGAGGAACTGAAGTTATTTTTTGTCTTAACTCATTGTATATGGTTCAAGCAAAACTCTTTTATACATGAAGGCTATTTTCAAAGTCCCACTACTGTCTATCAACAAGCTATCCAAGCCGTTGAGGATTACAAAGAGGCCATGCATAATCAACATGTGCATCACACCACTTCAGAATCTATGATCTTACATTGGAAAGCTCCTCCACCAAACTGGATCAAGTTGAACACTAAAGATTATATATAAAAACACAATACAACAATTCTAATAATTAACGTAGATATATTAGTGCCGAATAGAAGAAAGACATGCACAATCCATGGAAAAAAGAGCAATCATACATTTAAGGAGTTAAAGGAGGGTCAAAAAACTCACTATAGATCTCTTGGCACCATAGTTGGCTAAATTGTCAGCTAATGCATTACCTTCTCTGTAAACATGATCGATATTAAAAGGATAACAATTCTTGAAATGCAAAATATCATCCCAAATGTCAGAGTAAGGCCAGGGAAATAGAATTATTATTAATTAAATTAACAGAAATGAGAGAATCAGTTTCAACAATAAGATTAAATATACTAAGTTGATAGCACAAAGTTAAACCAACTTTCAAAAGTTGATAATTGTGCAAACGTGCTAGTTTCCATACTCAAAAGGCAAGAAAATTATCAATAATGGAACAATTATTGGGACGTAGAACACCACCACAATCAGTTAATTTGAGATTATCTTTTGAAGCACAGTCAATATTAAGCTTGAGAGTACCTGAGGGAGGCAGAAACCATTTAACAAGAATAGGCTTTTTAGTCGGAACAATGAATTTAGAGATATGTAGAGTTGAGCATATCATTGTTGATATTAGACAAAGGAACTTTAGACTTCAAAAGGGGAATAAGATCACACATCTATTTCTTAATAATCTTACCAATAATAGTAATGGCAGTACTATCAGAACCCTTAAATCTTATTTTATTACGAGCTAGCCATAACTCCCAAAATATGAGAGATGGTAGCAAGCCGGCAAGCAAGGTAAATTGATCCCCTTAAAAGAATACCACCAATGAATAACCTTATTTTCCCAATAGCTGGAATTCGAAAGTGTGTGACCAACAATATAAGAGAAGTAATGCCAAATGTTCTTCGCCGATTAGTAGTCCCAAAAAATATGATTTGCATTTTCAATATAACTCTCGCAACTATAAAAGCACTTAGAAGCCATAAGATTCCCACATTGTTAGACTTTATCGTCAAAAGAGATTTTATTATGCCAAAGCTTTCAAACAAAAACCAAAATCTTGATAGGGAGGGTATGATTCCAAACAAAATTCATGGCTGTGTTGATTGAGAGGTGATCACGCAAAAGGTTCCAAGCAATTTTCTAATTTACCATCATTAGAATGTTCCCAAACTCTAATATCACAACCAAGCTGGAGAGACATTGTAGTGGTTAACTTTTTGAATCAAAGAGAGGTCACCAAAAGTAGAGAGCATGGGAGAATTCCAACCAATGGAGGAACAAACATCTCCAAGAAGAAGATGGGGTTGTTGATATGGAAGCCTTTCTAGGCTAAGGAACCGGTCCTACTCTAGTTGTCATACCAAAAACTTAAAAGCACATTCCTTGATTTTCTAGATGAATGATAGAGAGATGGCAACATGTAATTTTTCAAGAGCTAGAATGATAAGGCTTAGCTATGATAGTGTCAAATGAGGGGCATTTCTCATGTATTTATGGTGAAGAAAGGTAGCCCAAGGAGTAGCAGCAATGAGAAAACATCAAGTTAACTTACAATGAAGGAATTGGAAGACATAATATGATGTGAGGAATCTAGATGGAGATTGAGAGGATAATATAAATAACATTTTTCTATTATACAACTCTAAAATTCATTTCATCTTTCCTCTCTTCTTCGTCCCATTTCTTCTTCATTTCTTTTTCTTATTCTTCTCCGACCTTTTATATTTTTCCTTATTTTCTTCATATGTTCTTCTTTGGCCTTTGTTGTTTCTTCTTTCTTTATTTTTTTTTTAATGAAAATGGAGGTTTTTGGAAAAAATCTCTACACTTGAATTTAAAAAAAGCTTATAGATTACTTGATTTGGAGATTGTGTTTGATTTTGACTCGGTTTATTTATATATTTTGCAATTTGGATTTTTTGCTTTTTTATTCATTTTTATACCTTACAATCTCGTTTTGGGCTTCACTCATTTTTTAAGATTTGCTTCATTTTTACTATAGGGAAAATGAGCAAGAATACAGTGTGTCAACTTAGGGAGGCCGGGTGCAGACCTTTTTTTTTTTACACAAAAAATACTTGTAACATAATAATAAAAATAAAGATCTGATATTGGAATAGAGCTAAGGGCGATACTCAACCTTTAGGACATAGGGTGTAAACTGAATGACATTGGTAATTTAGACAATTTATATATTTGTCAGAATTAAGAATGTATGGGATGAAGGAATCGCGGTTGTAGGAATTGTAGCAATTAACTTAGATGTTGTTTTGCATGCATGAGCAAGACCTGCTACTGCACAGAGTGGTGGAACAATAAGAGGGATTTCTAGGGGGGAGTATATACTTCTACCCAGCTGAAACAACACACAAGGTTATGCTCTCTTCAACCTAATTTTTTTGGGGAAGGGAGAGAAGAAAAGGCTCGTGTTGTGCTACACCTAATGGTCAATGTAAATATCTCCTCTTGCATTACAATTTTCTCTCTCTATCTTCTCTTTAGCTTCCTCTTTTTTTCTTGTCTTAATTCCCAACAATTTTATTAACCTAAAGTACACGTTTCCTTCCCATTGGTATGATTAATGTGGAGTATTATTTGATAATTTTAGATTAAGAAGATGATTTCCGTGTAATTAACAATTGACAATTACGTAAATAATTTTGATAATATAAGTTTTATTTATAATAAGAGGTGACTAACAAAATCTCGTATCATGTCATGCTTCACAATTAATATAATAATATGAGTTTTCATGCCGATTATTTTTATACCATATATTTATTAAGAAAAAAATAAAAAATAAAAACTAATGTGTAACGTAAGACGATGAAAAAGAAAATTGTGAACAAACTCGGACATACAATCTAAAGAGTTCAAAATTAAAGAAAAGAAAATGAAAGTTAGTTCGCTTTGTTGATTATGGTTGTGATTGGCTATGTAGTTTGTACGCAAACCGGTAAATTGGTATTTTCCCTAAAACAAAGGTACCATTTATGGTAATCTGTAATGCCAGTATGGCAGTGTGGAGCTTCTTTTTCTTTTTATTATTAGCCTAAAGGAGGAAGACTATATATATCTACGTATACGTAAGTGTTACAGACTGCTTCTTCTCCATCATCCATCATCTTCATCTTCCTTGTTGTCCCGCCAAAAATGAACACTTCGGCTTTGGGATTCATTTAATCTGGCCCCAACATAAAAAACCAACAAAGAGAATAGGGATTTGGGGGAAAAAAACGTGGGGGGAGAGAGGAAGGTGGGGGTGGGGGGGGGCTTATGCTTATGATGCTTTGTTCAACATTGAGGGATCGAATACGACCTTGGCTTCGCGATTACGACCGCCTTCAATCTGTCGCCGTCATCCTCATCTACATTCAGGTTACCCTTCATTGATCATTCTCCCTCAATCTTATACATTTTCATTTTCTAAATTAAATTTGACTCCTTTTACATTCTCTAATTAACTAGGGTTTCTATTTTTTTTCAAATTTAACAAAACCACGTTATAGATTGGTTGCGCATTGATTGGATCATTGGGGGCATTGTACAACGGCGTGCTGCTGATTAATCTGACCATAGCCTTGTTCGCACTGGTGGCCATAGAGAGTAGCAGTCAGAGCCTTGGGCGTACGTATGCGGTTCTGCTCTTCTGCGCCATCTTGCTCGATATCTTTTGGTTCATCCTTTTCACTCATGAGATTTGGTTCGACCACCTTTCATCTTAATTTATTCCCATACCGTATTTTTGTTTTGGATAAAAGTCTACTACCTTCTGCCCTTTACAAGGAAACTTCTAACACAAATCTTCCCATCTTGACTTGAAATCTGCTTGGAAAACATTTTTTCAATATGAATTTTTATTCTCCTTGGTCATACTATATTTGATCCTCTGACTATTGTGGGTTTACATGCACTGGGCGTGCTTTTGTGCTTGATATGTTTCGAACTAGTGATTGTGTTGGCTATTCTAATCTCTCGCTTGACAGAAACTTTTTCCGTATGCAGGGACATTTCTTCAGACAATTATGGGAGACACGTTATATTTTCCGTGAAACTCACTCTGGCAATGCAGATCGTTGGGTGTACTGTCAGGTTGTCTTCCTCTTTTTTGTGGATTCAGATTTACAGGTTGGGGGTCTCATATGTTGACAATAGAGTTCCTCGGGAAGCAGATTTTGATTTAAGAAATAGTTTTCTGAATCCTGCAACCCCCGCTGCCGTGCTGAGACAATCCTCAGATTCTGATGACATTTTAGGAGGCTCAATCTATGACCCTGCTTATTACTCATCCCTCTTTGATGGTCAAGACAATAGATGTTCATATGGGGTATATTATTCTTAACTTGGGTGCAATAGAAATTTGAGTTTTCTTCTTCCTTTTTGTCATGTAAGGTCCTATTTGAATTTTCTAGGATGAATTTTGTTTGTTTGTTTTTAACTTTTTGGCGGAAATTTTATTTCTTCATTACGTGGGTATTGATGTGGAATGGGAGTTTCTTTATAGATTTGAAAGACACAATACTGGCATTTTGACTTTGTAATTGATCCGTTATGGGGTAATTGGCATATGAGTTTATTGCTTTCTTGTTTGAGTGACTCCAAAACGTATATGAATTATAAGATTTCACTCCAAAATCTGTTTTGAGTAACTTGAGACAATCACTCATTGCCACGTGATGGAGAGAGGAGATCCCACACTGTTGGTAGAGGGGGAGGAAGTCTCCCCCATCTCACCATCGGTTTGGTGTAAGGGGAGAGGGGGAGGTAGTCTCCCCCACCTCACCATGTAGTGGAGAGGGGGGTTGTGGTGAGGGCTCCACTCCATTTGAGGGTTTTTTCTTGGGATTTTTTATTTTTTTCATTTATATTTTTAGGACACATGGCGCTGCGTTGTTGGCTTGACGTTTAAAGTTTCACACATGGGCACTTCTGCCGTTAATGTTGACAGGGGAATTCAAAGGGCTAAAACTCAGGTCCTGATTTGACAAGAAAAAAAATATGAGATACTAGTCTGGAAAAATGAGAAAATTCTTGTACTAACTGGACAATAACCTTGAAATAAACTTAAGCAGGTTTTGGCTAATAAGTTTTTTTTTTTTTTCACCCTAGTTGAATTTTGGAGGAATGACGTCAACATCCTAGGCGGGAAAGCCTTCTGGACTCTCTGTTTTGTTATAGATTAAAATCTTTTATAATGTGCTGTCTTTTGCTATGATGGAAATAATTTAACTACTTCCGTGTTTTGGAGTATTGTGTTGTTTCATATGTTTATAAACTGATTCCTATCAATCGGGATTAATGGTTCAATGAGTTGAGTTGAATTGTGATGTTTCATATGTTCAGTTGCTTCTATCTCTACGATCCATTTCATATATCTATGAAGGTATTCATAATTTTTTATCATTCTTCAACTCTTTTTGGTATTTCTTTTAGGGCCAAAATCATGGTATTGGTGACAGTGGGCCTGCTTCTGCTGCTGAAGCTTCTCAGTTGAAGCTATCTGTGGATGGATCATTTCAGGCTGGAGATGTAAGTATTTATTAATGTGTTTTTCTCATTCTCTATTAGCTACAATGACATCATCAATCCATAGAAGTGTGCTTCATTCAGATTTTTCCTCGTCATATATCTTTAGTGGGAGTGTTTCATCACTGTGTGGAGGTGGAATGAACTTTTTTAAACTAATTTTGTCTCGTTCCTATTTTTGACTTGTTCAATATGTTTATTGTATTTTGTGTGTGTGTGTGTGAGAGAGAGAGAGAGAGCCTTTTTACTTGAACTTGTTAAATGCATCCCTCTTTTTCCCCCTTTTTGCATCTCTATTTGGCTGTTCAAGGCGTACTTAGAGTTTGGGGCTAGACTATGTCTGGTTTGGCTTGAGTGTTGAGAGTTATTAGCATCTGCATTCGTTGCATTCAACTAAAGAAGTATTCAGATGATATATACAGTGGCATGACAAAATATTAGGTTTTGTCTATTGTCTAGCAGAAACTAATCGAGCTCTGTTTGATCTTCCAGAGGCAGAATGTATACACCATTAAACCTTGTGTTCTTAACATTCACTCATTAATAATATCTTCTTAATTATAAAAAAATAATTGACTTGGTAAATTAATCTGTAGGATTTCTTTTGCTGGATTTGCTGGATTATGAAGTGTCTTTGTTTTGTTTTGTTGTTATCCTTCTTTTAATTTAGTTATGAATTTTTTTTGTACATTTGATTGGTTTTTTTATCAATAAGAATTCAAAGTGCAAATAATACATTTATTTTTTTGGGTGTTACTCATTTAGCCAGAAACCCATAAATTTTTAGGTCCAAGAACAGTCATAGATTTCTTTTCGTTTTTATTCCCAATTTCAACTAAATGAAAAGCAATTAAAAAGTGCAAAATATAGTAGTTTGATTTAGAAATGAGCAGAAGATCGCATTCGCGAGGTAATAGATATCCAAAATAAATAACTTTGCATGTCTGTTCCCATTTGCTGTATCGGTAGCCTCTCATAGGTAATGTATTTTCGACTCCCTAGATTTGATTGTGCATGAATGGTTGTCAATTTTGGCAGCAAATGTTCCTAAACAGAAACATGAAGAAATTTGGAAAAATTGATTGTCTTTATGCTATTTTTTATATTAATTTGAATTTCACACATTTCTTTGTCTTTTTGTGTAACACCTCATTCCCCTATAAAATCATTTTTATGAAATAGAGGGATCGGTGTGCTACTAACCTTTCCTTTATTTTTTTTTTCTTAAGGAAGCACCAAGTACAAAAAATTTTATATAATAAATAGTCATTCTTAATATAAAAGAGAGTATGCGGAAGCTCTTATTAAAATTGCTTAACCTTTGTACATAAAAATAAAACATAAAAGCTATGTATATGATCTAGGCCTATGCATCACCTCCTTGGGCCAAGTCCCGTCTTGCAGGCCCATCCTCATAAATATCCTCACCCGGGGTGGTTAAAACATAAAAAATCATATTAAAAAATTAGTCAAATACTCAATAAGTAGTACATCATACGGTAAACATAATAAAAATAGGGTTTTCTTGAAAGGCGTACTTTATACCTATACCAACATAGCATGTACTAAGCATAACTCATTAAACTTGGGTTTTCCTTTCTTTAATGGCCTGCACACCTTAACCTCTATGTGTAGGGTTGTGCACCGTTTCTAATCCTTGTGGCCACAAGGGGAACCGCTTACTTATCATAACATACTATAGTGAACCACGCTTAAGTTCGTGGCTTGTACACCCACAATTGCATTGGTATCATGCATCTCTTATTGCCATTCTTAAGGCCTTGTTTGAATAATGAGTTGATCTCATCTAATTATTATAATTTTCCCAAATTTTCAAACAAAATACAATATACAATTAACTTTTTCAAATCCCAAAAAAAAAAAATATATCCTAGCAATATTTTTTTCAACTCATTATCCAAACCACTCCGAAATCTTCTTTCATAACCTGTGTTTATCTTTCTTACCAGGATGCATGTAGAACACATAATGACATAGCTTATTGTAATCATAAATGAAAGCATTTTTTTTATAAGTAATAAATTATAAATGACAACACATCATGATGCGTGTAACACATATTAACATGACATTCAAAAATCACTTTCATCATAACTTGATACTTAAATAGGGGCTTCCAATATAGGGCATACATACATAATGCTTTTATAAAAGACATGTCTACCGTATATGTGGAAGGGTATGATCATGTTACTTACCTCATAGTGCTAATCCAATATTTCTGACACGAAATCGGTCACCAATAAAATGGGCACATAACTTGTGTCAATGTCTAATCTTAGAAAATTTCTAATTAAACATGTACTTCATAATTAAAACTCGAAATGGGCCTTTGCGGGTACTTATGGTCCAAATTTGGATAATGAGAAGAGGCGACTATGGGAGGAGTTGGCAGGTCTTATTTATTTATGGAAGGTGCCGTGGTGCATGGGGGGAGATTTTAATATTGTTCGCTTCCCCAGTGAGCGTTCGGGGACTCATTGCCACTCGGTAGCCATGGAGGAGTTCTCGGAGTTTGTATTTGATTTAGATCCTCGGAGTTTGTATTTGATTTAGATCTTATGGACCTCCCTCTCCTCGAGGTGAGTTCACATGGTCTAATGGTCGGAGATGGTCAAGATTAAATCGGTTCCTTGTCTCCCCGTCATGGGAGGCGTATTTTCCTGAACTTCCTCGGAAACGGTTGCCCCATGTGTATTCCGACCATTTTCCTATTGTGTTAGATTGTGGAGGTATTATTGGTAGACGTAGACCTTTCAAGTTTGAAAATATGTGGTTAGCGGCAGAGGGTTTTATAGATAAGGTACGTTCTTGGTGGTCCTCTTATATGTTTACAGGCAATCCCAATTTCATTCTAGCCTGCAAGCTCAAAGCTTTGAAGCAAGATCTCAAGAAGTGGAATTTGGAAGTGTTTGGTAGCATTGATAATCAAAAGCATACCCTTATGGAGGAATTACAAGATTTTGAGGCTAGGGAATTGACGAGAGACCTCTCGGAGGAGGCCCTTGTTAGAAAAAGGGTGGTTGTAATTGAGCTGGAGAAGGTGTTATTGATGGAAGAGATTTCGTGGCAACAAAAATCCAGGGCCCTTTGGCTAAAAGAGGGTGATAAATGTACAAAGTTCTTCCATAAAGTGGCAAATTCACATCGACGCAGTAACACTATTGAGACACTCCACTTAGGTACTCAAGTGCTTTCATCCTTTGAGGAGTTGGAAAATCACATTGTGCAGAATTTTGAAAACCTCCTTTCGGAACCAGTACGCTTGAGGCCAAAACTTGATGGCATGTCTTTCGAGTCTATTGATTCACAAAGTGCAAATGGTTTGGAAAGGGAGTTTGAGGAACATGAGGTGTTCAAGGTTATTCGTAGCATGGCAATGGACAAGGTGATATCATGCGGGTCTTTGCATGATTCCACTTTTTCCATAAATTTGAGAAAAGCCTCAATGCGACATTCATTGCTCTTATTCCAAAGAAACATGCTAAGGTAGTTGAAGATTTTCACCCTATAAGCCTTGTGAGTGGAGTCTACAAAATAATCTCCAAGGTTCTGGCAAATAGACTTAGCTCGGTGATGGAACATATTATTTCTAAGCCCCAAAACGCCTTCATTAGGGCGAGACAGATTATGGATTCGGTGCTTATTGCCAATGAGTGCTTAGATCATACGTTGCAGGAAGGCGTTCCAGGTATTCTTTGCAAGCTTGATATGGAAAAGGCCTAGGACCATGGGAATTGGGATTTCCTCCTTTACTTGCTTGGTAGGCGTGGTTTTGGTGATAGGTGGATCTCATGGATCCACTATTGTATTTCTACCGTCCGTTTTTCAGTGTTAGTTAATGGCACTCTTGCTGGGTTCTTTAATAGCACACATGGTCTGAGGCAAGGGGATTCCTTGTCACCTCTCCTGTTTGTCATTGTTATGGAGGCCCTTGGTCAGATGGTGAAGGCTACTATTGGTGGAGGTTACATATCCGGTTTCTCGGTCGGTAATGGCACAAATGGGCATATTTCACTCTCTCATCTCTCATTTGTAGATGATACCCTCATATTTTGTGATGCGGATTCTGGTCAGATTCCATCTCTGCGAGCTCTCTTGTTATGCTTTGAAGCAATATCGGGGCTCAAGGTTAATCTTTGTAAATCTGAGATGGTTGCGGTGGGTGTGGTGCCTAATATTAACAGCTTGGCTGGCTGTTGGATTGAAGGTTCTTCTTTCCTATGAAATATTTGGGTCTCCCGTTGGGGCTAATTTAAGGTTCAAGCCAGTTGGGATGGGGTGGTGGAGAAAGTTAAGGAAGCTTCTGGGTGGAAACGGATGTATCTATGAAAGGGGGGCGCTTACTTTAATTAAGAGTTCCTTAACCAATCTTCCCACTTTTTTCCTTTCATCTCCGCCTGCAGGGTGGCGACTAGAATTGAGAGACTATTCTGGGCTTTTTTGTTTGTGGGTTGGGGGGGGGGAGGAAAAATTCCACCTAGTTAACTGGAACAAGGTTTGTTCTCCTATTCCAAATGGAGGCTTGGGGATATGCAATTTGCGAACGTTCAATAAAGCTTTATTGGGTAAATGGTTATGGAGGTACCACCTAGAGGGGAACACACTATGGAAGGAGATTGTTTGGCATGATGTTTGGTGTGGAGAGTGCACGATGTATAGGGCATTTCTAGCACTCTATAGTATTGCAGCTAACAGAGAGGCCTCTGTTGCAGATATGCGGGTATTCTCCCATGGATCTTATCAATGGAACATTCTTTTTAATAGAAATATTCACGATTGGGAACTGCAGGCTGTGTCTAATTTCCTTGGGTTGCTCTATTCCATGGGAAATAATACGGCTCAAGAAGATAGGTTGCAATGGAAGGCTAATGGTAGTAAAAAATCTACGGTCAGGACCTACTACAAGATTTTGTCAATCCATGACCATGTTTAATTTCCATGGAAGCGGATTTGGAGATCACGGGTGCCTACTTAGGTTGCCTTTTTCATATGGACTGCTACTTTTGGGAAGATCTTGACTATGGACAATCTGAGGAAGATGGAAATCATAGTGATGGATTGTTGCTACCTGTGTAAAAAACAGGGAGAATTTGTAGATAACTTAGTATTGCATTGTGAGGTCACAAGGGGGCTATGGAATGAGATCTTTAGAAGAATGGATATTGCTTGGGTAATGCCTTCACGGGTGGTTGATTTATTGGCCTGTTTTATCAAAAAGGAGCTTCAAGGCTGTCCTCAAGTAGCAGCAGTGTGGAAGATGATCTTGTTGTGTATCATGTGGTGTACATGGTCGGAGAGGAATGAGAGATGCTTTGAAGATAGGGAACGCACAATGGAGGAGTTTCAGAATTTATTTATGCACACTTTAATGCTGTGGTTTTCAGCCATTGTACTTGATGGAAACAATGTCCATGATTTTCTTTCTTTAGCTAGAATGTAATTAGGTGTTTCTTTTGTATACTTCCTGTGTACACGGGCTATGCCTACTTCATTCATATGAATAAAATTCTCTTATTACTTAAAAAAAAAAAACTCGAAATACTTAAATAACTTATATTTTCTCAAAACCTAAAATCCCCATAATTTTATTGCCCCAATGATCCATCCAAGCTTCATTAAACCCTAAAATCGTGTTAAACTTTGTAATTTACGTCAACTTGTGAAGAAGTCCTACAACGTCAATTTGAAGTGTAACTTGCATGACCTGCACAGATGTCCAAACCCATACTTGGCCCATTAAGCCCTTCAACCTTACTTGCATGACGCATGCATAGTCTGTAAGCTTAGACATAACATTATAACATATGGCAAACTACAAATGTACTGGCCTAGTGAACCTGAGAAGTGAGCTACGTGTGTGCATGAGATAGGGAGAACTGACGTGAGGGGGAGATGATTACAGAGAGAGCAAGAGGCTTACCAAGGGGGGGGGGGGGAGAGAGAGAGAGAGAGAGAGAGAGAGAGAGAGAGCTTTACTGAGAGAAAGAAGGGGTTGGCCATGACCATTGGTGGAGCTGGGTGGTGTCGAAGCGGGTTTTTGATGGAGGGAGGTGGTTTGTTGTAGTTGGTGCACTTACGGCATAGCAGTTCATCTGTTTGACATCACTGGACTTATTGTGGTGTAAATGTCTTCCGTCGACATGGGAGGGGCTAAGTTCATGGGGACACCAAGTGCGGTGGTTTCGTGTGCTGGTGGCGTAAGGCGGTGCAAGATGGAGGGGCAAGAAAAGTCACTCAGTTTCGGCTTTCTAAAAAGAAGGGCTGGTGTTGCTTTCAGTGGTGGTGAGAGGAGCTCGTCCATGGTGGTTTCACTCGTTGATGCATGGTGGCAGAGGGAGGAGATGTGCAGCTTGCTCTCGATTTGGGCGACATTGCTCTATTTTGGGTGTGGAAAAGCAGGGGCTTGTTTTTCATTCTTTTATGCATGTATTGCTCAACAACCACAAGGGCTCACCTGCTGTTCTGGTGGCTACGCAAGGCGAAGCTGGTGGCGATGTTGACAGCTAGCAGAATAGGAGCTTTGTGGTTGGACATGGCTGGTAGAAGCTTGAGACACCTGGTTGTTGCTGTTTGGGAGGAGCTAGCACATACAAACTGACGGTGGAGGAAGTACAATGTACCCTTGCAACATGGTTGGTGACAACGGCTGGGTGGAAGGGAAAGTAAGGACTTGCAGGCTTGCGGCAACCCTAATTTTGTGATGGAGGTGGAGATGATGAGTGTACATGCATGGTTTTATACACTGGTTTGATGGGTATATATATATATATATATATGAATACAGGTTGGGCCTAGTTTTGTGGCTTGACCCAATAAATCTCAATTGGGCTTCCCAAAAATATTCGCCTATTAATACCTTCCAAAATCATCCTCTAAACCTTAATGGGCTTAAAATAACTTTTAGGCCTGTGGGGCTAATTAAAATTCTTAACCAACCTCATCAAATTAATAGCTCATGGGTAGGGGTGTAAATCGGCCTAGTTCCCCCGCGCGCGCGCACGCGGGGGGGGGGGGGGGGATGATGTCCATCATTTTCCCGGACCGGATCGAACCGATCACCCCTAGTGGACTGGACTAGATCGTTAGCTATTAGTCCAATCGGTCCTGCCTGGTTATTTTATTATTTTATTTATTTTGTTTCATCTTTTTTTTTTCAAATAAATTAATAAAAAAAACTCTTCAAATTACTAAAATTAAAATTAAGTGAATTATTAATGTAGATTATGTAACTAACTCATTAAAAACAAATATTTAACTATAATTATATTTATGATGTTATAGTTACTATTTACTAACGTAGAATTTACTCTTTAGTATGCATAATTATTAATAATGTCTTACATTTTATATATGGTTAATCAATATCAAATAATTTCATTATACATAGATTATTCATACTTGCTTGCAACTTAGTTATCCAAAAAAATTTCCTAATCACTTTAATTTAGTGTAAATAATAGAGTATGTATGACTGTGATATGTATTTACATATATTATCATATGATTTATGATACAATATTATTAATTGATAGTATATATTATTTAACATTTTATATAGTCAATAATAATAGACTAGATGAAAATTACATAATTAACTTATATAATTATTATATAAAAATAATATATTATATTATTAAAACTTATTTTTAAAAAATAAATATTTCAATCAGTTGATTTCTGTTCTGTCCAGTTCAAAACTTATAGACCCTAGGACCACACCGTACCCCTTCGGTCCCACACATTGGTCTGGTCCGGACAAAAATTGTTTCACCCCTACTCGTGGGTTATTCCTTAATGATCCATTAGACATAATTTAGGTTCAATAAATTATCCTTATTGAATCCCTAATAACATTGGATTGGTTGTTATATTTTGGTTTTTTTCCCACTTTTTTCCATCTTTCTTAAACGTTGTTCGCCCACATAACCACCAGTGCCTAAGTGGGTGAACAATGACCTTTTCATTTTCAACTTTTGTCCTTATCTGCTCTTTCTCGAATTTTTATGACTGCAGTGATAGTTGTTATGTGGTTGTTTTTCTGCTCTTTACTACCCCTTCAAGTCTGTTTTGCTTTATGATCTGCTTGGGAACCTTCTGATCTGTTATATGGTTCATTACAGGATTTATTCCAGCATTTTAGCATTCTATGTTTAATGTCAATTATGTGATTGCAGTTGAGTTGAGTTGAGTTAGTATAAAAGAAAGAGTTGTGTTTTGTACGGGATTGCAGTTTTTTTCAGGCTTGAATTCCGTGTTTCAATTTTCAAGAAGATATTTAATAAAATCCAGACGATGTTATGCTATTTCACTGCTTTCAATTGGATTACTGCCCTTATAATTTCCTTTTCCATAGAATGTCAATTTGCTACCTGTATTTTAACTTGATATGGTCCTTGCAGGATGAGCCCCAAATAGTTTGAGCTAGACTATTTGTGAAAAAAATCCTCAGGCATTCACTCATCAGAATTATTGTTCTGAGGTTTCTATTGGTTATTCAACGAGGCCAGACTGCTTATGGGAGTGGGTTTTAAGCAGTTGCAATTTTTAGCCAAAATTTCCCAGGGTAAAAGCGCCGCAGATCAATGTTAATGGGAGAACAGGTGTCCTCTATTTTTCTGAACGGTGTGACAATGTCAATGGTTTTCCCATTTTGAGGGCGGAATTTGGATTCATACCATGACTTTACCCCGTGGAAGCCATCCTGGCTAGGTCTTTAAGGGTTTGGGTCTGGTTCTGAGAAAATATGCATGTGGATTCACTTTTCTTTCCTAGACATGCTTATTTATCGTATAATTATGTTGGCTGCATCTGGAGAGTGCAGTTTGTCTTGCAATGAACTCCAGTGTTCCATGGTGGGTCTAGGTTAACATTGCAAACATCACCGTAGTCTGAAATTCCTGTTGATTGCATTTTGTTCCCCGGGCCAGATTGGCGAACCATTTTAGATACTAGTGGATCTTTTTCTAAATTGTATTTATTTATATATTTATTTTGGTGGGTTTGATAGCCCGATAAAATGTCATGATTCATCATGAACTGTAAGCTGGCAATGCAGTGGATGACTGTAAGCATCTAAATGGTGTTTTTTATTGATATTAAATGGTAAAAAACAAAAATAGAATCATGGAAATCAAGTCACTCTCAAATTGCGTTCAAATCCCCACTTTTCCTACTGCCAATGTTTCAAAAAGGCAAAAATGATAACGAGCCCAACTTCCAGGAGCAAAGATCTGGAGTCGCTATGCCATTCACCTGTAGAAGTATGTCTACTGCTGTCCGAGCAAAAGCAATTACAACATCCTTTATTGGGTAACTTCTATGAGAAGTCTGAAAATTTGCCGTCACAAGTGATGAAAAGCAATAATATAATTGTTACCATTCAAATCGTTTTACACTCGTTTCTCGAATTACTAATATTTTAAGATATTGCACTTTTCGGTTACCAAAAGGTGACAACTAACGTACATTATAGTTCTATTAAACGTAAAATTTTAGAAGAAGATGCATTGTGACATTTTGATAGTTTGTGATAAGTGGAATATGTTAGTAATGGTAGTTTAGGTGTAAAGTATTTAAAAAAAAAAAAAAACTAATGCCGAGGGTATGCTAGTATTTTGACAATGCTTTTAGATGTTTTCCAAGTTATTTAGCAATTAATTAATTAATTAAACAACAATTTCATGGGATACACGGGAGGTGTCACTAACTCGTTTCGTGCATGGTGGCATTTTTGTTTCATAAAACACTGAGACGTACACTTTTATTTTAAGGTCATGATGAGTTTGAATTCTAGCACCATGAAGTTTGGGATTATTTCCCACCAGCTTATTGTTTTTCTGTGAAACTTCAATAGATTCCAATAAAAAGTACTGCCAACATGTTGGGAATAATGTTTACATGTCAATCAGCTGTTAGCTGTTTTCTTAGAAATAGGTGAAGTATAAGCGAGGAAATTTATTAGAGGTGTCTAATGGATTATGGATGATGACTCCGTGATTAGATTAAAAATAAGATTTGGTGAATGTGAGACTCATGTAAAGACTAATTAAAGAGATTTCAGTTTTAAGGTCATTTCAACTGAGAGACAGAGTGAGTCACTATTTGTAGTGTTCTCATTTCAACTGTTTTCCTTGAGTACTTAGTTGCACTTAAGCCACATTATTATAGGCTATAGCTATTTTGATACCCCCTCACTATCCTCTTTCTAATCATAACCTTCGACTTGCAATATCTTCTCGAATACGTGCAATTGACTGTTCTAATCCATGCAGGAGTATACATGTTAATGATGGACTAAAATACTACATGGATGCTTGAACTCATAGAAATAGCAAAATCGTGCCACTAAGTTTAGCTCCATTGTGCATGCATGCTATTGTAGTGATATATGGAATTTAATTTTAAATGAAGCTATAAATAAATGGTGGTATATGGAGTTTAATTCTAAATAAATGATGGTATATGAAGTTTAATTCTAATATTTAATTCGAAATAAATGGTGGTAAGGTCAAGATATTTAATTCTAATGCTACTGCAGTGATATATGCTACTGTGGTGATATATGGAGTTTAGCTCCAATGTGCATGCATGCTACTCCTCTTAACGTTATTTTCTGAGAAATATCTTGACAAATACTTTGAGAAATATATACCATTACTACTTAAGGATAATGCATATATCTAAAGGTTATTTTTTTAGAAATATCTTGACAAACATCTTGAGAAATATATAACATTACTACTAGAAGGAAATGCACACGTACATAAAAAAAAGTAAATTTTTTTTTTATCATATCAATGATAATGCACATATCTTGGCAAACAAATTTTTTGATAATACTACATGTAATCACCATCTACAAATGAGAGCAAAGCAATGGTGGTGTTACCTAGTTGGTGGCTGCATCATGGTGGGTGGTGCGGGCTGGGTGGAACTCGTTTGTTGCAAATCTTTGCTTTGGAACATGTCAATAGTGGTGGAGTTGTAGAGGCCGATGGTGGGGGATGAGCTACATAGGTCAACTCTGATGGATGGAAATGCACACAAAAATGGCTGAGAGGAGCACAGGCTGTTGGGTAGAAATGAATTTTGCAACATAATTTTAGGTCAAATTGAGGTCAGGGGCATTTTTTGTAATTGATTCATTCATGGGCATTTTCATCATTGGATGGAGCATGGGCATTCCCATACCACTATATAGTTCTTCATAAGAGTTCTTCTAGGTACAGTCTTGTCCACCTAGCCCTGCGCATTAATCACTTCAATGATGGGATTTTCATCTCTCCGTTCGTTGGGTTTAGAAAGAGAAGTTCTGACTTCTCTCTAGAATACAAATCTCTCAGTTTAGTTTCGCTCCACCTTCCTCTCCATCTCGCTTTCCTTTTCTGCTACCTATATGTAAATATGCTTATATGGTAGGATTTCTTTTCCACCGGTTCGAATTTTCTCAAATTTGTAGCTTTCTGGCCATGAACAGTAGACACACGCCATACCATGACATTCGCCTCCTGCCGATCTACTAGAACGACGCGGAACCGCGCCCATTATGTCGGCGAGTGATGCTCACGCGCAGCTTGTTTCCGAGCGTGGCTTTCACGCACCGCCGCGCTCCGACATCTCCGTCGGGTACACGTGCCGTACCAGCAGACTCACCACCCTCCGATCCTTCAAATCGGCTCGACCTCTCCTCATTTCCACTGGCTCGTGGTCCTCACGCGCCACTCCAGAGGCGCGGGTTTGCTTTTCGGCTATTGCATATCTGTCCTTCCGATGCCAGTCTATCTAGATTATTGCTTTCCCTAACCGGTGATCTTGTGAAAGAGACTAAGGACGTTACCAACAAATATCTCAAGACTTTCAACCACAGTACTTCCGCTTGCACTGCCTCCAGCAGTGGCTTACCTTCAAAACGTCTTTTAAGACGATACCCTCTTTGTAGAGTTTGGCTAGAGACTAAGAAATTAGTCTCAAAACTCATTTTTTTTTTCTTTTTTCCACCTCGTTTGTATTGTGGTTGTTGTTTTGGGGAATTTGTTGGGGAACTCCACCCTTTCTAACTTGTATCATCTTTTAATTTAATGAAATATGCTTGATTAGAAAAATATATATATATATATAGTGGTCGATGCAGTGGTGGACCCATGTTGGCCTTTAAAAATTTTTGAAATTTCAAAATGTCCCTAAATTTTATTTATAATTCTATAAATATATAGAATGACCCCCCCTCCAAAAAATTTATAATCCTCATATGTTCTCTAAAATTCCAATATACCTAGAAATGCCTCTCTCTAATGTTTTTCCTATAGTCCCAAATTTTTGTATAATTTTTATATATTTTCTATTTTCAATGATGTGGCCTCACTAAAATTAATTTAAACTAAGCTTAGGATAAATAATAAATTTATTAAGTTGTTTTTTTAGAATTTCATTTTTACATTTATGTAGTAAATTATCGAGATCTAATTTTATATATTGTTATGGTTTTTTTTTTTAATTTTAATCCCTTTAATTCTTATTTTACATAAATGTGGTAGACAATAGAAAAGTTGGCTCCCCCTAAAGACAACTGCTGGTTCCGCCACTAGGTCAACGACCAATCTTTTGCTCCAAGATCACAAACCCCTTCTTCCGCACTATTTAGCCAGGACACAAAGCCCATTACAACACCTCACCTCCAGAGAGGAGGGAGGAGCTCTAGCTTCTTTGTTCTTCCCTCTCATTGCCAAATGTCTCAATATCTGGTCAGTTAGCCTCCTTTTGGCACTTTATATCCATTCAACTTAAATCTACACCTTCCTATACCGCATAATTGAGAATGTTTCATCTTCTCCACCTGCTCAACAACCTCAACTCTGGACTTGTCTAGTGTGTGCATGAGCCACGCGTCGTGCAATGGTCTCATGCACTAGCCTTAAAAGATACAAAATCCTCCAAGCCTCAATCCTCCCTACACGCTTGCAAGCTCTTCTCCCCTCCTTATTGCCACCCCCTACCACCCATTTTGCTACCTTTACCAACCAACACATAGGGAACATGCACCAATGATAGTGTACTTGTCCATTTTTCAAAGAGAAATGCTTCTAACCGGTGCATCCTCTAAACCCACTTTATCGGAGACCACTTAGAAGAGGACACATTAGCTGAGTACATAAAACACTACTAAAGCTGACTACACCGAAACACCACATAATACCCAAAACGTACGAATGGATTTCCTTTGCATTCACCCACATTGCTGCACACCATACGGACTTCATACCGATACACGAGCTCTAGACCAGTGCAAAGATCACCTCTGCTAGGGGTGGGCAGCGGGGCCCCACACCCCGCTACCCCACCCCCGTTCGCCCCGCCCTCGTGAGGGCGAGGGGCAGGGGGCGAGGAGGGCCCAAGCCCGCCCTGCATTTCCCCCGCGCCCACCAATATATATATATATATATATATATATATATTATCTATATAAAACATAAATATTTATATATATATGTAAAAACATAAATATATGTTTATATATATAAATATATATTTATATTTTACAAATTGTGTATATATATATCTATTACAATTTGTTAAACTTGTTCACAAAGTATGCACTAGTAAATTTAAAAACTAAATAATTTTTAAATTATAGTCACATTTACAAAATTTAAATTTACAATTTGGATCTAAAAATATATTTTTGATCACTTTTAGATTTAGAAATAATTTTTAAACATAGTGAAATTTTGTCTATCTTTGAAGTGGAAATGAGGCTAGGCGGATTGGGTATCCGCCCCGCACCCCGCCTAACGAGGTGGGGGGGAAAACCCCACCCCCACCCCATGAGGGGCGGGGTGCAGGGAGGGGGCTATCCCGCACTGTATGGTGCAGGTAGCACCCTTAACCTATGCACCTTTGTTCTCGACGAGATCTTTAATATCTCTTTTCACATGAAATTCTTTTGAAATTGCTTTCTCTAAGTTTTCTTCTGGAAATGGGAATAAAATATGTACAAATGAAGGAATCAGTATGGATGAATCTTGACAGTTAACCCATTTGCCTGAACCCACCCTGCCAAAACACCCAACCATATTTCCCCCTTGTACAACCTTCAAAAAACATTGGCATTCATCAAGATTACAGAAGATTAAAGAAAGAAAACAACAACAAAAAAAACCATCTTTTTTTGTTAAAAATAAATTTTCAGATATTTCTCAACAAGAAAAGCTACAGGAAACCTTTGATCTAGAGGTTTCACTTGGAGAAGCTTCTCTTCAGGCATCTACTGAACATTCAAAGGTGACCCACCACCTCTTTGTAATTGTGGCACCAAGAACCCCTTCGGTCCATGGTTATCTTCTTTATGGGTTTTGTGCTTACTTATATTATATAATCAAAAGCTAAACGAGCTGTTGCATCTTCATGTTGTAGCTGATTTTCTGTTAATGAACATATATATGTCTCTTTTTGAGCTGAACATCTTTGTGAAGGGGAGAGAGAGAGAGAGAGAGAGGGTGGGAAGGGGGGTTTGGTCTCAAACTCATACTAGTTCCTTTGCATCGCACTCCACTACCCAAAACATGTATTCCTTACGTGGCACTACTCCATTGGTCTCCATGGGTCTACACTTATAGGATGCACCAATTTGAAGTTATTCTTTTTTTCAACAGCTAGTAAGTTCTTTTTTTATTCAAAGTGGTTCTTGTTCACCTATATTGACCGAGAATGCCAAAATATAAAAATAAAAATCGTAGTAGATATCTTCAACTGTCACTTCAAAACATATAGATTCAGTTCACTCTTGCCCATCGTGGAATGTTCTGACAAGAGATGTTAATCTAATCAATAAATTGCTCCAAAAACCATCTTTATGGCAACCAACCATAACATTGAACCATTTTTTTGATACCGTTTCCCAATTAAGTTTTCATTTCCGCTTTGGAATGGATGTGGTGCGAAATGGGGTTTAACACCTCCAATAGAAAGAGCCCATGTCAGCATTCCATAAGTTATTATTGTGAGCTCATCACAGGTAATAACATCGCAACAGACAATAGTGTCTTCCCGTCTCCCCCCCCCCCCCCCCCCCACCATTTTTTTGATACCGTTTCCCAATTAAGTTTTCATTTCCGCTTTGGAATGGATGTGGTGCGAAATGGGGTTTAACACCTCCAATAGAAAGAGCCCATGTCAGCATTCCATAAGTTATTATTGTGAGCTCATCACAGGTAATAACATCGCAACAGACAATAGTGTCTTCCCGTCTCCCCCCCCCCCCCCCCCCCCCCCCCCCTCTCACTCTCTTTCTATCTCTCCTCAAGCTCTGTCTATGAATAGGTTAGGCTTTTCCAGACACTAATTTCACAAATTGTCAAGTTTTTTGAATTGGTGTGGTGTTCCCAAAGGATTGGGCCAAACCAGTGCACCATTGAAGTAGATGAACAAGAAGAAGATCCAATAAGGTCTCCTTTGTTGATGGCCATTAGATTTCCCGTGGGCACCATTCCGATGGAGGTATTTTCCAAGCATAGTTCACAAGATCCTCATTCCTATTTTCTAACCCAAATTTATCTGTCACCCATATCCATCTCTCCTTGACAAGAATGCCGAAAGCAGCTATTGGTAAATCTCATCTTGTATAATTGATTGCTTCCATAGGCATTGTCTCTGTTGTCCTTGGAATTGTCTTTTTCAGTTCCATGTTCTGGTTGGGCTTCCTATGTGTAGTTTTATATTTTTCAAGTTTACTGGTAGCTGAAGGGGAGAGAAAGCTCCAGGCTTGAGGAGAGGAGAGGAGAGAGAGAGAGAGAGAGAGTGAGTGATGTCATTAGTCTACCTTTTTATCCTAAACTTGTCCCCTATCCATTGTTATGTTTAAAGGTTACACTTGTGTTGACCGGCTTAGAGAGTCAGGATAACAGAGATTTCATCGGCTTCAAGGGTCTTGGGAGAGAGGATCACAGAAGGAAAAGGTTACTTTTTGAGAGAGAGTGTATGAAGCCTTGTGCAGTCCATTCTTAGACAAATGGGAGGACGATGTATCACCCTCCTATTAGAGAGTATTATTTGGAATTTAACATCACATCCTACTTGAAGATTTTCTCTTAAGTTTTTTCATTGTATCTATTGTTTTTGAGTGCTTGTTGGGACTGTCACCCCTTATGTATATGTTCCTTACTAAAGAAATCTTCTTATTTTGACCATTTTTAAAAAATAAAAATAAAAGCTTTTCCAATACACTCAAGTAAACCTTTAGCTTTGCCTTGATTGATAAAAATGTCCCAACTACCTCCCTTTAAAAAAAGAAAAATGTTGAATGCAACCGGTTGGGGGAACCGGTGCATAATCGTGTCCTATGTGGCTTAATAAAATGATAAGTTTCATTTAGCATGAAGCGGTGAGTTTTGCACATCTCGAGCTCCCCTCCCCTCCCCATCGACTGTTCCCCTTCTCTTCTCCCACGATTCTTTCATTTTCCCTTCTCCTTCATCTAGTTTCCTTCTCCCCTACTCCTTCTCCTTCTCCACTTCACCTCAACCCTTCCCCTTACCCCCTCCTCTTCTCTCTCTCCTCTCCTCTGATCTTCACAAGATCTGGTTCCATGTGACATTGCAAAGTTCCATGCGAAAAAATATCATAGGCCATATTAAAATCCACTAAAAGGAAAACTCATAGAAACAAGAAAAGCATACCCAAAGTTGACAAAGGAAAACATGCCCCGACAAACTAACCTTGAAGGTGAAGTTGTGGAGCGAGTTGCTCTAGGATTGACTAACCATTGCTCGAACCGATCTTGCAAATTACATAACACAAATTTGGAGAACCCTTAATTGACTTGCGGGGGACCAAAGAAATAGGTGAAACAAGTGAAACACAAACGGGTTTGCTTGGAATTTGATGAGATTTCCTCTACCGAGACGAAGGATAACAAAGCAGGGAGGAAGGACAAGAAAATGGGTCCCAAGATTATATTTTTAAGGAAGAGAAAGTGACCCATACCTTTGTTGAGTCAACTTCAGGAGATATTGATGCAGATTAGCTTTACACTCGAACCGTGGAGGACTATCTAAGCAAGGACGGAGTGCTTCAAATGCAGCTATAAGGGAATAAAGTAGAAGAATAATGCTAAATGCAACCGGCTGGTATTGATGCCGTGGAGGACTATCTAAGCCAAGATGATATTGATGATGAACCAGACGAAGATGAATACACAGAGACAAATAAAGACGAAGCAACTCACCCTCAGCAACACCTGTGTGCACGACACCCATTTCGCCAAACACCCATTTCTCTTTATTTTCAACTATGTAAGATGAAGACGAAAAAGCTACTAAATGTGCCGCTACATCTCTTTCCTCTTTCAATCAGTTCTGATTTTTGTTTTCTTTTAAGCTATGGAAGACACAAACGAAGAAGCTCAACACCCACGAATGTTTCTTTATTCTTTCCTCTTCTTATTTCAATTTTCTTTCTAATTTCATCTAGTTCCTTTTTTTTTTTTACTCAACTAACGTGGCCTACCTGCTTCCCCCGCAGTTACACATCCCAACTGTACGTAGAAGAATTTTTATAAAAAATAAAATAAAATAAAGTTCATAGTCCGGTTATTTTCTATATTAAAACCACAGTTGGTAGTCATGGGCAAATGTTAAATATATATATATTTTGGCAAGCAAAGCAGTTTTTAAGGAAAGGGCTTTCAGAGACATGCTATTGGGATATCTGCAAACTCTGACAGTCGCAGATGTAGGAATGAGAACCGCTGCTCTTAGAACAGAATGTTTTAGAGGATGAATATCAAAATCAGTTTAGATGAGCCAAAGGTGCGATGTGGACTCCCAAGCCTCAGTCCGTATCCCCCAAAAAAATAAAAATAAAAACAAAAACGCCAGATTTAAGTGTGCTCCAACCCCCGCCGTGCCCGCTATGGGGGGGGGGGGGGGGGGGGGTTTTGGTTTTGGAAGAAAAAAAAAAAAAAAAAAGGTGAGTTCAGGGCACCACTTCAGGTGTTGCGTCAAGTTCCTTCAAACTATCAATCAAAAGCCCCGTTATGCATCCCTGTTATCATCAAGTTTGAGCAGATTAGTCTCCCATCAACAGAAGGGGTCACTTCAACCAGTCAGCTTACAAAAGAGCAGTCGCAGCCAAAGCCAATCAGACGGTTCAAAGCTCATCATGACTCTGTGGTTGTTCTTTATTCATCAATTCTAGTTTATGTTGTAGTTCCTATCACAATTCACACTTCCATTAGGATTCAGTGCATAATACAAGCGACCAGAACTTCAAATTACTTGGGACCAATAAAAGTACCTTAAGCTTTTCGTCAAGGCAAATAGCTGGGGTAGATAACAATGCCATGTATCTGCCACGAGAAAAAATAACGATAAGCGACCTATAGCGAGTGAGAAGGGTTGGTGGGAAAAATAAGAAAGCAATTCTTACTCGCAACGACTTGGTTCATCTATGTCCGCAACCTCATTTTTCAACCCACATCTTAACTTGACCTGTAAAACAAACAACAGCAAGTTGTAGAAGGTACCAAATAGAGCATCACGATTAGTTTTTGGGATTGTTTGGGAGTAGAGATGGTTTCATCTCAAAATTTCACATCTCATTTCTTTATCAAATGTCACTCAGACACAAACATTTTTCAATTTAAAATCTTCAACTTTTTTATCTAATAATTACAACTTTTCCAAACTTCCAAACAAAACACAAAAAATAATTCAAAATCTCAAAACAAAAATAATATTAAAAAATTATATTCTAATACTATTTTAACTTTATAATATTTTTATTTAATTTTTTTCACTCCTTTCCCAAAGCCCAATAGAACATCTTAATTCAAACCACTTCACTACTAATCACATATTTCTCATCCCATCTCATTCCCCAAGCATCCCCTTAAACTCTCAATTAGTTTTTTACTTAGTTGTTTCTAGTAACAACCTTTTTCTAGTGAGTCGTTTGTAGTAACAACCTTTTTTCTAGTGAGTATGGCTGCCTTCTTCTGCAGCTACTCAACTCATGACTTGGCCCTACCTTTTCAAAAAATGACCTTTATACCAAATACTCCTTCAAATAAAATTTTTTTTTATTATTATTATTATTATCATTATCATCGTAGATCCTTATCCCATGGGGCATTAAAAAAATAGTCTTAAAAATGGCCCATTCATGTGCATAATTTAAATCTTGTGCATATTTAAATGCGACCAATTAAACCATCTCTACCAAGCAGCCTCAATCATTTGCAAAAAGGAAAACAAAAAAAGACACATAGCATCATCCTTGTTAAAAGAAAACAATATCACGATCCTACTTATTAGCATGGCAATAACTACCTTCAAACTTCTATCAGGCCCATTCCAACATTTGTCACCATTTGAAAACATCATGAGTCTGTATGAATCCTCAAATTTGTCCCATTGCCTGTGTACCAGAAGGAAAATGGAGTACGCAAATACCATATGAGCTGATTGAACATAAGGAAATATGTAAATCTCTGACAAAAATTTTGAAGCAAGGAAAACCATATTGTGTGTCTGTGTAAAAATGAGACTTCCTTCGATATATCCAGAGGAGCAGAACAAATTGCCAGAAGGAATATCAGAATACCTACAGGAACTGACCATGACTCTACTGAGGGTCAACCAACAGGATAAGGTGATGCATATGCATACGGTGATACCATTATTTTTTGTAGTCCATAACAGGAGATCTAACCATTGGAGAGATGGCACAATTATTTCAATTTCATTATTCAATGTAGTATTTGTCTTGATACCAGGACATCAATCTAGAAACAAGTTCATTGGTTGGACAACTAAGATACTCAAGTGCAACATCTCTGGAAAAAGGTCTCCGACAATTATACCTCAGAATATGCAACTCAATGAGAAAGTAGATGTAAAGGACCAAAGATCGGAGATATACACGTACCCTAAACGCGTTGTAGTATGGCCCTCCTCCTGGGAAGCTTGTTTGTATGGGCAGACTTTGTAAATATACCTGAACCAAGATTTTGATTGACCAAAAGGTAAGAAAATGAAAATGAATGTGATTGCAATTTCCTTGAAACCCCAAAACATCATATGCAGACAATAATAGTTTAAAGTAAAATTTGTAACTTGTTCTGCTTGCTCTCAAAGCAGCGACCATAGAATGAATAGAACTCCTTCTCAGGCCCTGTAATGTCAAAACTTGAGTTCAGCTTATGGTAGCCAAGCAAACAGCCAACTTCAACACAATGACTACATCAGTAAGTGTTAAAATGATACAGCCCATTATGTACCAACCAAAATCATGTTTCAGCTTCTGCGACAAACTTGATATTCTTGACTGAATTTTGGACAATTTGGCACTGGACTCATCAAATTCCTTGCGCACCTGAGCAGCCTCTAAAGAATTTAAAAGGGAACAGATAAAAGTCATTTCATTGCATTTATTGCAATTGTGAAGCACTGCATAACATAAAACTTCAGTTTGTACCTGACTGGTTCACCGGAGTTTGAAATAAATTGACAGCACGTAGAATGTTATGTACTGTGTTTTGAATCTTCTCCAACCAAGATGGGTTACTCGGGGTTGTTATATCTAGAATGCAGTTAAGTTATTACAACAAGGAGTGTTTTGAAACAACTTTTATTGAAGGGAAAAATATAAGATAAACAACTTATTCACAGAGAACAAACTGTTGCAAACCTGACAAGTCTAATTCAGTGTCTGAGTCAGATTTGTACGAAGAACTAGAGTCATCATGATCCACTCTAAAATCTTCATCTACTTCGTCTTCCATATCATCATTGTCATCGTCATATTTTTGGTTGTCATTATCAGTTTCTGAAGCATAGCCATCATCTTCCTCATCATGTGTGCCCCTGGGCATCTCTTCATGCTCTTCATGATCATCACCTTTTGCAGCATCAACTTGTTCGGCTTGCTTTGCAGTATTCTCTCCTGTCCAGCGAGAAGCAACAAGGCGACCCAACTCTTCCTTTGATAATCCCTCAGTATTTTCAATCCCCTAAGTATACCACACAAAGTCAAAGACCAATAAACTCAAATTCAAAGGACCCAGGAATGAGGGAAATACAAACGTGAAGTTTTACGTATCAATTTCAGCCTTGCGACTGCCCCCAGGCAACCAACAGAAGAAAGAAAACTTGTGTGGTGACATAACATCCCTTAATTCAGAGATGGTTACACACACACACATGTGAGAGTCTGGTGTGGTGACCAATCTTTGAAAGATGCTTTACTGGAGTTATTCCGAATCGCTTGCTCTAAGGATGCTTATGTGGGTGCATTATCAACTATCATCTGAATCTTTTTGGTGGTGTGTTGGTTTTGTCAAGAAGGCTAATGACAACGTGGATCTCTTTTCAAGTTTCTTTGACCGGTTGTATTCCGAGGAGGATGGAAAGCTACGGTGAAGATAAAAGATGGTTTGGCCCATCCACAAAATTGAGTCTTCAAGGTCAAGTCATTTTACAATGTATTGTGTGCCCATGCTAGGGGCACTTTTTTGTGGAACATTATTTGGAGGAAGAATAAGGCCCCTTAAAGTGATTTTCTTCACTTGGCCTGTGGCTTTAGCGATGATTCTCACCCTATACAACATGAGGAAGCAAGGCATCATTGTAATTGACAAATGCTGTCTGCACAATAACAAGGAACCTATGGATCATCTTCTATTGCATTGTGAGGTCACCAATGCCTTATGTTATACCTATAAAAAAATAAAATAAAAACCCTTATAGAATATGGTTTTTGGCCTATGTGGGATTGAGTGGGTTATGCCTGCTCAAGAGGTGGATCTTCCACCATGCTGGAAATGGCATCCATCAATGTGCTGTATTGGGGAATATTCCATTCTTGCTAATTGTGGAGTGTTTGGAATGAAAGAAATGAGCATAACTTTGAGGAATGTTTTACTTATCAAAAAAATTTTGAGGAATGTTTAAGACAGTGCCAGAACTCAAGTCATCATTCCTTAATATTCTTTCATTGGATAGTGGTCCAAAAAAGTGTACCCTTTTCAAGATTTACTTGCAAATTTCCCTTCTCCAAACTAAGCAGATCTCTTGTATACTTTCTATGTACTGGGGTAACACTCTTCTTTCATATTGATAAAAATTTCATCTAACTTATCAATTTATGTGTGTGTATATATAGTATGTATGCAAGAAGATCAATTTGCTGAGTATTAGTTAGAACAAATAAATAAACAAAATTTATATGCAATATATTCAAGTTATTTCTCTTAAGACCTTTCTTTTAATTTCCGTTCGGTCGGCTACTTCATATGCAATATATTCATGTTCCATCAGAAAATAGTTTTAGGGCTCCTTTGGACACTTGGAGTATCTCATAATTATGTAAATAGTAGTGAAATAGTTTGAGTTAAGATGTCTTATTGGGCGGGGGGAAAATCGAGATAAAAGGTTGAATAAAAATATTATAAAGTTAAAAAAAATTGTTTTGAATAATATTTTTTAATATTATTTTGTTTTGAAGTTTGAAAAAGTTGTATTGAGTTTTGTGTTTTGTTTTAAAGTTTGTAAAAATCGTAATGATTAAATGAAAAAGTTGAAGATTTGAAATTGAAAAATGTTTTGTGTTTGAGTAATTTTTGAGAAGGAAATTGTGAGAAGTTTTGAAAATTTCTCATCTCATATACAAAACATACCCTTAATTGCTTGCTGAAGTCTCATGTGGAACCTTCTTTAAAGTTTCATCCAAAGTTTAAATTTTTTTTTTTTTTTTTTTATAAGTAATACCAAAGTTTAAAATTTGCATTTTACCTATAAAAAAATTCATACAAAGTATCCATCACCACACTTATCAAGGTGCACTTCTTCAAATTTCCTTGTCCTCAAATATTTCGTTTATTTATATCCAATTTTACCCACTACTAAGTTTGAAACAAAATAACAATGTAGAGAACAGTTGGTTATTAACAAACAAGCAACCAATGCAAACCAAGCGGTATAGTAAGTAAGATATGGAGAGAGGGCAGGAAAGAGCAAAACTATATTTAGCATAATTGAATTTAAACACAGAAATGAATTTAAAGTATATAGTGGCTTCAAGAGGAGGCACCTTGCTTCCAGAATCAGGTATAACTGCAGACTCTTTCTTTGCTTCCGCTGCATTCTATATTGAGATAAAAACATCAGGACATAATAGATTAGAGATTGGAGTTGGCTAAGGAAGAATTTAAGTCCATTACTGAGAATG
Organism: Carya cathayensis; assembly: GCA_011037825.1. Lineage (NCBI taxonomy): Eukaryota > Viridiplantae > Streptophyta > Magnoliopsida > Fagales > Juglandaceae > Carya > Carya cathayensis. The sequence continues at coordinate 295,064 of QGSO01000278.1, forward strand.
GAGGTTTGATGAAGTCTTGAAGAGCTACCCTTATTTCTATCCATTTCGGGAAAGAAATACAACAGCAAGGAATCTTGATTTACCTGTTCTACTCCATTAACCACAGATCCTTCATTCTCTAAAGAATCACCATTCTCAACTTCAGCTGCTGACTCATCATTGTCCTCTACCACATCCTATTAAAAGGCTGTGAATGAGAAGCTAGTAGAAACAAACTTATTTTTTGCAATATTGGGGATTAATGACAATGATCACAGGCCAATCATAGGTGAATCTCAGCTATACATACACTATATTATATGCATTTGTTTGTTCTCGGATGCAGGAACAGGCACCAACAGGAACATACACCATGTTTATGCCAAATTTGACAAAGTTTAATAAGTGAAGGAAGACATCTTGAATGTAGCTGTTGATGGAAGAGTGATCCTCGTAAATGCAAGTTTCCAAATGTATTATGCATTCTCTATTTGTCTTTCAGCTTAACTAGTTAAAATCTTGACCATTCTTGAGAATGAAATCTTGGAACTCTGGCATTGATTCATAACCCAGGTCATTTTTAGAAGTAATGTACCCTTTAGTAGATGGTGAGCGGGTCTTGTGAAATTTAGGGAATTGGCATCATAGGTGGTTGTGGCATATGGGGTATACAACCCAAGAACTACAAAAGAGGTGCCCATTGGTTATAGGATCTGACAACCACATGTTGAGCTTGTGGTTACCAGGTTTGGAATGAAATTATAAATAAGCTCTACCACGGATTGCCAAGCATGCATATATAACCTGAACTAAAGAAGAATCCTCCAAAGGTCCAACTCCATTATAATGTAAACTTTCGGTTGGTTTCTCTTCACTGTAAGTTTTATCCTCATCTTCTCTGATCTCCTGATCAGCTTCCTGCTCAGCTTTGTTTTCCTTCTTATTAAGCTTCTCTTCGGCTTCCTTTCTTTCCTTCTCTTCTTTTTCTTTCTGTAAACGTTCTTTCTCCTCGGCCTTTTCAATTTCTTCTTTACGCTCTGCAAATAAGTCAAACCACAAAACAGTTATTTGATGGTAAACTTCTTATAACTAAACAACCTCCTAGAGTATACCATAAGTGTCGTACCCATACCCATGACTGGGAAAGAGGACCAAGGTACATAGAGAACAGGATAAATTTTATGTTATTACAAGATGAACAGCACATGGCTCATTATTTTCATTTTTAGTCCTCTCCATTCCAAATTGGAATGGTTATTCTGGAATGTAACATCACTGCATCACTCCATATGGTAACTCTACTGAAGTTGCATGATCAGTAGAACATCTTCCAGTAGTAATTTCTTGCTCATGGATAGGGGAAGGTTCAACTAATCACATGGCTAGAACCATACCTTTAAGCCGTTGAACAAGCCCTTTCAGTATTTTCTCCTCATCCTTCAACTTTGTCAGCTCTGCCTCATCTTTAGTCAGAGCTAGTTTTGCTTGTTCAATTTCATGCTCCCGTAAAGCAGCCCCTTCTTGATATGTAGCAATTTTTTTCTTCAGCTTATCTCTTGCCACTTTGCCAGCCTCCCAGCATGTATTTGGGCACTTTACCTTACCATCATATTCATCACTCCCATCGCAACAATCTACAGATTGATGACAATTAAACTCAGATCATAAAGAGAGTTAAGTAAACAGGAGAAAGTACCACAGAGATCTAGCATCAAACAGCATTTGATGCAAGATTTAAACAATCTAGGTTAGCTGCCCCTAGAATTGGAGGTAGAACACCAGCACAGGAACCTAGTTCTCTTTTTATAATGCAGGGAGCATTATCCTTGAAATGCAAGATTATTTATTTTAGTTTCAAGTAGGACTGTGCATTCTCCGTTTCTACTGGTCTCCTAAATTGTCCCGGCTGTTATCCCTTATTATGATACATCACATCCTTCTAGTGTTGCCTTGGGAAATAGGGAAAATAATATCCAGGTTTCTTTACTTAGTAATAAAAAAAGCGCCATGTTTTCGAGACTAATCAAAGTAAAAAATGCAAGCCCATGAAGTAAAAACCGAAAAAGTGAAGCAGCATGCCATGAATTGTGTGTGTGTGAGAGAGAGATATACTCACCACAGATACCATCATTCACTCTAGAAGAAAATAAGAAAAGTGAAACATGTCCTGCATTGCGACAATAGAATTTTCCAGCAGGGCATGCAGATGTACCTAGAAACCACAAAAGAGAATTTTAACAGAAATAAAATATAGATATCATCTATTGAAAGAAACTATAAGGATTCCTATTCCAAGTGCAATGAACAAAGAAATTATCGAGGAACTCTAATTCCATCTAGGATGAAGACAGACCGTTCGTACAGTACAAATAAACAAACAAGCAATCGAGCAAACCCCACACAGAGAGATATGGTAATGTAATACCCCTAAAAAAAAAAAAAGAGGAGTCTCCACTTTGTTTTGGTTATATGATGATAACCAAAGATCGTTTTCTTGCTGACTTATGATCAAAAAACACCGCAAAAATGAACCACCTTCTCAAATGTTACAATATTTTTCGAGGAAGAAAAAAAACCCTTCAATGAAATAGACGAGTCAAAATATATTCACTTGGTTAAAATTAAGAGAGTCATTGGTTGAGTGTGAGTGAGTGTGAAATATGGGCAAGGAAAGAATAGAGAAGAACCAGGCTCGTCAGTGCCATCAGGGCAATCGCAGAAGTCATCGTTGAGTTGAGATTTGGTGAATTTCTTGGATCCATCTTTACAGTATATTAAATCCGCCGAGGTTTTGTAATATTTCTCATCTGCGGGATGGATATATCAATATAATTACAATAAAGTCAGAGTACTTGAATTGAAAATGGAGAAAAGCAAAGAAGGAATAGCTAGATTAGTAATAAAAGAAGAAAAGGGGGTGGACCTTCGGGAGCAATTCCGAGAAAGGGGTCTTCGAGAGGAGCTGCCGACACTGATCTAATCACGATCGTAGAGAACATAAATAACAGGCACAGGTAGGGCACAAGAGAACGGAGAACAGAGAAGCTCGGCTTCATCTTTTACCCAATGCACCGATATCACTCCGCGTCGAACTTCGATTTTCTTTGCTCGCCACTTTAGAGCGAGAGACTGAGGGCAGTTGGCGACGAACGCTGCTGAGAGCAGGGAACGACCAGAAACAGTTAATGAGAGGCTGCTTCTTACAACTTAACCCAATAGCTGATTGATACGAGTTCGGCCCGATTATCTCAAATAAAGTATTTGGTCTCTTTCCATATATATATATATATATTTTTTTTTTGTAGCAATTAATTGATCTGTTCCTTTTCTTTCTATTTTCTAAACCCACCGCATAAGGTGTCGATCTGAGGGAAGATAGTAGTTCCAGCTCCTTCCCCCTCCCCTCCAAAGGCTTTAAAGTCGTTTTTGTTGAGTTTTCCTATATGCCACACACATCTAAGATTCTATTTGGTCATGAGAATTCTCAAAAGAAAATTTTGAATTTTAAAATAAAATATTATTATTATTATTATTTTAAAATTTAAAAAGTTGAATATTTATTATATTTTATTAGAAATTTAGAAAAATTTAATATGAATGAAAATTTTATGTTTGAGATAAAAAATTTTAGTGACCAAACCGTACCTAAAACTCGAGGCCTAATCAATGGGCATACATAAGGCATAATCAACTTGAGGCCACTCACCGATACACACACTTCAATAGATTCTGCCTCAAAAGTTTTGGCCATATCCACCTTCAACATGACACTACCCCACTTAATATTTCATTTCTAAACTATGAGTAAGCTTTTGTGCTAAATGTATACTCTCTTTAAGTAAAAGTAGGGGTGTGCAAATTTTTGAAAGTTTCGATTCCGACCGACCTCCGCTCCGACTCCGACTATAGTCGGAGTCAGAGTTTCGGAATCGGAGTCGGAAATCGGAGTGGCCTCGACGAGTCGATCGGAGGTCGGAGTCGGAGTCGGAGTCATGTTTGACTCCAAACTCCAATTAATTTTAAAAAATAAACACAGATGCAAAATGACGTCGTTTTGCATCTGTGTTTATTTTTTAAAATTACACTATCCTGTCTCAAACGACGCCGTTCCATTTAAATAGGAATGACGTCGTTTTGCTCTAAGCCTTTGTTCTTCTCTCGGTCTCGGACCACTGGCACTCAGTCACTCACCTCACTCAGTCGCTCGACCTCGTGTTCTCTCTTCGTCTCTCGCACGCACCACAGGTCCACAGCAGACTCGCACGGCTCACGGCGCCCCGTCGTAGACTCTCACGCCTCACGGCCCAACCAGCCACTAGGTTGCCGTCGTCAAGCTGCCTTTTTCACAGTTCACAACTTCACGCCGCCAGCAACCGGTAATTTTGGGTTTTATATTTATGCGTTTTAGACTTTAGTAGAGATTAAGGAATTATAATCTGTATAACTATATGGGTATTGATTTTGGATTGTGTAGATTGTAGGAAATTAGGAATATGTTTGTATTTAGCAAATGGTTGTGAATATGTGATAAATTTTATCATGGTGTTTGTGGTTGGACAGTGAACGAATGTGTTTGTGAAAATGTCACATCCAAAAAATTGCTACTGCACTTACTAGTAACTACCTCCCTGCTTTTAATATATCTTGCAAATGGAGTAAAAGATGATCTAACGAATTTTTGGATCTGTAAATAATATTTGGAATAGAAGGATATTCTACCAAGGTATTTATGGAAGCTGCTCTTTTGATGACCGAACATTTCCAATAGCTGTATGGTATGAAGACAATAACTTGATGTCATCCCCATGAAAATGATTGAGTAAATCTTAATTTTTTTTTATAACCAAGAATCCTGCTAAAACCGAAGAACACTGGACGTATGATAACGGAGAAGCCTAGTTAAAAATATTACATATTTGAATCTTAAATAGGTGTATGCTTTCGTATACCTCTAGTGTACTTGGGCTATGCCTATCTTTATATCAATGAAATATGTTATTATTTATCAAAAAAAAAAATTACATATTTGAAAAGAGTTATTAAATGTTGGAATGTTTATTGATTCATAAATTAATTGGAAGAGAAAAAAGGGCCTTAAAAAAAAATTTATGCCGGCCATGTTTCAAAAATATACAATGTAGATTTTTTTTTTATTGGAAATAACTAATAATAATTTTATTGATGATAGAAAATAGGCATGGTCAAGTGCATGGACAATGTAGAAGTTGGCCTTGGAAATTTGGATTTATAATCATCATACACTCATAGTCTCGAGGGCCATTACTTGGGATACAAAATCTGTTCTTACATAGTTAGATTGTTGGGAAGCTATTCATATTAGAAGGTCAAATGTAGCTACAGATGCACTAGCTAAAAGTGCACTAAGTATTTCTAAAGATATGGTTGAGTTAGAGAGCTGTCCCTCTTGTATTATTTTTCTCATTTGAGGTGCTATTAATTAATGAATAGTATTTCTTCTAAAAAAAAGGCTACAATCTCCAAGTAAAACTACTCCTACTTGACAAAATTTTTGAAGCAAGCAGCAAGAAACAAGAACCTAAAATCTAGCCACAAGAGACAATGGTAATGAGAGAGAGAAAGAGCTACTCGTGTCACATACACACTGGTTTTGTTATGTTATTAAAATGATTTGAAGCTATTTTAAGATCTAGTCACTCGGAAACTTTTTCTTTTGTGGAATTATTGGTTAGAACATGGCTTTTTGTGGTATAAATTAGATGGCTTGGAAGTATTTTGCACCAGGTAGTACAGTTAATATTGTAGAAGGATAACCTTTGATGGCAAGATGTCCATCCAAAAAATATATGCTGCACTTACTAGTTGCTTTTTTATTTAGCAACTAACTCCCTGTTTTTAATTTAATTTTTCAGATTCTTTGATGTCAAATAGTATGGAATCTATGGATGCTGGACCAAGTGGAAGTAGAGATCGTGGAGACAATGCCAGTGCTCCTACACCGGCGGGGGCTTCCACCCCTCTGACGGCGTGTACTTCCACCCCTACAGCCCCATCTAGGGCAGCACCTAGACCAACATCTAGAAGCATCTAGAGCAGCTACTTCCTGTGCAAGTAGTCGACTCCCAGTAGATATAGAAGGAGAAGATGAAGATATGTTCAATGAAGAGGAGGAGATGGCAGATGTGCCCATTGAGCATGATCAACCGCCACAGCCTTCTAAAAAACGGTCTGGACGTGGAACATTTCACTAAAATTCCTGGTGATCGTGTGAATCCCAAGGCAAGATGCAACCACTGTGGGCAACTTTGTGGTTGCCATTCGAAGAAGCAAGGCACCAGTGTATTAATAGCACACCTTTTTGGTTGTCAACGATATAAGATCGCGAAGGGATTGGCGGCCACTGCACTGATCAAACCAAGCTCAGTTACGAAACTCAAATGGCAACTGATGGTGGCCCTTCACATGTTAAGAAGCTTATAATCCCTCAATATAGTGAGAAGATGTTGCGGGAATTACTTGCAGAGATGATCATTACTGATGAGATGCCTTTTACCACAGTTGACAAAAAAGGTTTCAACAAATTTGTGCGCTGTCTTGAGCCACGTTTTCCCATGCCTTCACGGTATACGGTTATGCGAGATTGTATGAAGAGGCATGTGAGGGAAAAGAAAGAAATGAAGGAGATGTTTAGTCGGACTGGCCAGAGAGTGTCATTCACCACTGATACATGGACGTCCATACAAAATGTGGGCTACATGTGTATCACAGCTCACTTTATTGACAGTGAGTGGACGCTGCATAAACGGATAATTGGATTTAAAGAGATTGTTGATCACAAGGGTGCATCCATTGGTGCAATGATGGATGATTGTATTCAGGACTGGGGTATTAAAAAAGTCCTTTGTATCACAGTTGACAATGCCAGTGCCAATGACACTGCTCTTGAGTGGTTCAAGAGGAATACAACNTTAAAAAGTAAATTTTATTAAAAACAGTGCTAATTTAAATTTTAAATATGAAAGAATCAGTATTGGTACACAGATTAGTACGCGACTTTGCTTGTATGTAGCAAAACTCTTTCTAAACGGATAAATCTAGTTGAAAGCATCATTGTGCACTAATATGTGCACCAATTGATTGTGATTGGTTAAAAAGTAAATTTTATTAAAAACAGTGCTAATTTAAATTTTAAATATGAAAGAATCAGTATTGGTACACAGATTAGTACGCGACTTTGCTTGTATGTAGCAAAACTCTTTCTAAACGGATAAATCTAGTTGAAAGCATCATTGTGCACTAATATGTGCACCAATTGATTGTGATTGGTTAAAAAGTAAATTTTATTAAAAACAGTGCTAATTTAAATTTTAAATATGAAAGAATCAGTATTGGTACACAGATTAGTACGCGACTTTGCTTGTATGTAGCAAAACTCTTTCTAAACGGATAAATCTAGTTGAAAGCATCATTGTGCACTAATATGTGCACCAATTGATTGTGATTGGTTAAAAAGTAAATTTTATTAAAAACAGTGCTAATTTAAATTTTAAATATGAAAGAATCAGTATTGGTACACAGATTAGTACGCGACTTTGCTTGTATGTAGCAAAACTCTTTCTAAACGGATAAATCTAGTTGAAAGCATCATTGTGCACTAATATGTGCACCAATTGATTGTGATTGGTTAAAAAGTAAATTTTATTAAAAACAGTGCTAATTTAAATTTTAAATATGAAAGAATCAGTATTGGTACACAGATTAGTACGCGACTTTGCTTGTATGTAGCAAAACTCTTTCTAAACGGATAAATCTAGTTGAAAGCATCATTGTGCACTAATATGTGCACCAATTGATTGTGATTGGTTAAAAAGTAAATTTTATTAAAAACAGTGCTAATTTAAATTTTAAATATGAAAGAATCAGTATTGGTACACAGATTAGTACGCGACTTTGCTTGTATGTAGCAAAACTCTTTCTAAACGGATAAATCTAGTTGAAAGCATCATTGTGCACTAATATGTGCACCAATTGATTGTGATTGGTTAAAAAGTAAATTTTATTAAAAACAGTGCTAATTTAAATTTTAAATATGAAAGAATCAGTATTGGTACACAGATTAGTACGCGACTTTGCTTGTATGTAGCAAAACTCTTTCTAAACCCACCACATAAGGTGTCGATCTGAGGGAAGATAGTAGTTCCAGCTCCTTCCCCCTCCCCTCCAAAGGCTTTAAAGTCGTTTTTGTTGAGTTTTCCTATATGCCACATGTCATGAGAATTCTCAAATGAAAATTTTGAATTTTAAAATAAAATATTATTATTATTATTATTTTAAAATTTTAAAAAGTTGAATAGTTTATTATATTTTATCTAGAAATTTAGAAAAATTGTAATGATGAGATGAAAATTTTATGTTTGAGATAAAAAATTTTAGTTGCCAAACCGTACCTAAAACTCGAGGCCTAATCAATGGGCATACATAAGGCATAATCAACTTGAGGCCACATCACCGATACACATCACTTCAATAGATTCTTCAGCCTCAAAAGTTTTGGCCATATCCACCTTCAACATGACACTACCCCACTTAATATTTCATTTCTAAACTATGAGTAAGCTTTTGTGCTAAATGTATACTCTCTTTAAGTGAAAGTAGGGGTATGCAAATTTTCGAAAGTTCCGATTCCGGCCGACCTCCGCTCCGACTCTGACTATAATCGGAGTCGGAGTTTCGGAATCGAAGTCGAAAATCGGAGTGGCCTCAATGAGTCGATCGGAGGTCGGAGTCGGAGTCGGAGTCATGTTTGACTCCGATCTCTGAACTCCGATTAATTTAAAAAAATAAACACAGATGCAAAATCATTTTGCATCTATGTTTATTTTTTAAAATTACACTATCCTGTCTCAAACGACGCCGTTCCATTTAAATAGGAATAACGTCGTTTTGCTCTAAGCCCTTTGTTCTTCTCTCGGTCTCGGACCACTGGCACTCAGTCACTCACCTCACTCAGTCGCTCGAGCCTCGTGTTCTCTCTTCGTCTCTCGCACGCACCACAGGTCCACAGCAGACTCGCACGGCTCACGACGCCCCGTCGTAGACTCTCACGCCTCATGGCCCAACCAGCCACTAGGTTGCCGTCGTCAAGCTGCCTTTTTCACAGTTCACAACTTCACGCCGCCAGCAACCGATAATTTTGGGTTTTATATTTATGCGTTTTAGACTTTAGTAGAGATTAAGGAATTATAATCTGTATAACTATATGGGTATTGATTTTGGATTGTGTAGATTGTAGGAAATTAGGAATATGTTTGTATTTAGCAAATGGTTGTGAATATGTGATAAATTTTATCATGGTGTTTGTGGTTGGACAGTGAACGGAATGTGTTTGTGAAAATGTCACATCCAAAAATTGCTACTGCACTTACTAGTAACTACCTCCCTGCTTTTAATATATCTTGCAAATGGAGTAAGAGATGATCTAACGAATTTTTGGATCTATAAATAATATTTGGAATAGAAGGATATTCTACCAAGGTATTTATGGAAGCTGCTCTTTTGATGACCGAACATTTCCAATAGCTGTATGGTATGAAGACAATAACTTGATGTCATCCCCATGAAAATGATTGAGTAAATTTACATTTTTTTTTATAACCAAGAATCCTGCTAAAACCGAAGAACACTGGACGTATGATAACGGAGAAGCCTAGTTAAAAATATTACATATTTGAATCTTAAATAGGTGTATGCTTTCGTATACCTCTAGTGTACTTGGGCTATGCCTATCTTTATATCAATGAAATATGCTATTATTTATCAAAAAAAAAAATTACATATTTGAAAAGAGTTATTAAATGTTGGAATGTTTATTGATTCAATAAATTAATTGGAAGAGAAAAAAGGGCCTTAAAAAAAAATTTATGCCGGCCATGTTTCAAAAATATACAATGTAGATTTTTTTTTTATTGGAAATAACTAATAATAATTTTATTGATGATAGAAAATAGGCATGGTCAAGTGCATGGACAATGTAGAAGTTGGCCTTGGAAATTTGGATTTATAATCATCATACACTCATAGTCTCGAGGGCCATTACTTGGGATACAAAATCTGTTCTTACATAGTTAGATTGTTGGGAAGCTATTCATATTAGAAGGTCAAATGTAGCTACAGATGCACTAGTTAAAAGTGCACTAAGTATTTCTAAAGATATGGTTGAGTTAGAGAGCTGTCCCTCTTATATTATTTTTCTCATTTGAGGTGCTATTAATTAATGAATAATATTTCTTCTAAAAAAAAGGCTACAATCTCCAAGTAAAACTACTCCTACTTGACAAAATTTTTGAAGCAAGCAGCAAGAAACAAGAACCTAAAATCTAGCCACAAGAGACAATGGTAATGAGAGAGAGAAAGAGCTACTCGTGTCACATACACACTAGTTTTGTTACGTTATTAAAATGATTTGAAGCTATTTTAAGATCTAGTCACTTGGAAACTTTTTCTTTTGTGGAATTATTGGTTAGAACATGGCTTTTTGTGGTATAAATTAGATGGCTTGGAAGTATTTTGCACCAGGTAGTACAGTTAATATTGTAGAAGGATAACCTTTGATAGCAAGATGTCCCATCCAAAAAATATATGCTGCACTTACTAGTTGCTTTTTTATTTAGCAACTAACTCCCTGTTTTTAATTTAATTTTTCAGATTCTTTGATGTCAAATAGTATGGAATCTATGGATGCTGGACCAAGTGGAAGTAGAGATCGTGGAGACAATGCCAGTGCTCCTACACCGGCGGGGGCTTCCACCCCTCTGACGGCGTGTACTTCCACCCCTACAGCCCCATCTAGGGCAGCACCTAGACCAACATCTAGAGCAACATCTAGAGCAGCTACTTCCTGTGCAAGTAGTCAACTCCCAGTAGATATAGAAGGAGAAGATGAAGATATGTTCAATGAAGAGGAGGAGATGACAGATGTGCCCATTGAGCATGATCAACCGCCACAGCCTTCTAAAAAACGGTCATGGACGTCGGAACATTTCACTAAAATTCCTGGTGATCATGTGAATCCCAAGGCAAGATGCAACCACTGTGGGCAACTTTGTGGTTGCCATTCAAAGAAGCAAGGCACTAGTGTATTAATAGCACACCTTTTTGGTTGTCAACGATATAAGATCGCGAAGGGATTGGCGGCCACTAGCACTGATCAAACCAAGCTCAGTTACGAAACTCAAATGGCAACTGATGGTGGCCCTTCACATGTTAAGAAGCTTATAATCCCTCAATATAGTGAGAAGATGTTGCGGGAATTACTTGCAGAGATGATCATTACTGATGAGATGCCTTTTACCACAGTTGACAAAAAAGGTTTCAACAAATTTGTGCGCTGTCTTGAGCCACGTTTTCCCATGCCTTCACGGTATACGGTTATGCGAGATTGTATGAAGAGGCATGTGAAGGAAAAGACAGAAATGAAGGAGATGTTTAGCCGGACTTGCCAGAGAGTGTCATTCACCACTGATACATGGACGTCCATACAAAATGTGGGCTACATGTGTATCACAACCACTTTATTGACAGTGAGTGGATGCTGCATAAACAAATAATTGGATTTAAAGAGATTGTTGATCACAAGGGTGCATCCATTGGTGCAATGATGGATGATTGTATTCAGGACTGGGGTATTAAAAAAGTCATTTGTATCACAGTTGATAATGCCAGTGCCAATGACACTACTCTTGAATGGTTCAAGAGAAATACATCGGTAAAAGATGATATCATTCGTGGACACGAGTTCCTACATGTTCGATGCTGTGCTCATATCATCAACCTCATTGTTTCTGAGGGGTTGAAGGAGGTTGATGATTCAATTACCAAAGTCCGCAATATTGTGAGATATGTGAGGGCTTCCCCCCAAAGGCTTGGCAAGTTTAAAGCTATAGCAGAACAGCTTCATATTCCATCTTCTGCGATGTTGTGTTTGGACGTTCCAACTCGATGGAACTCGACATATATGACGTTGGAGGTGGCACAGAAGTACGAAAGAGCGTTCCAAAGAATGGAGGTCAAGGACGGGGGTTTGAGGTATGCTTTGATGGAGTCTACTGGGGGGAGAAGGGGGCTCGGTGCGCTGGGATCATGTGAAGTCTTTTGTTGATTTTTTGAAGTTGTTTTATGATACAACTATGCGGATATCTGGATCCAAATGTTGTACTGCGAACTTGTTATGCTAACAGTGAGAGACTGTTATTTGTTATAGCTATGAGGATGAAATCAAAATATGATAAATATTGGGGGGATATTGTGAAGATAAATAGATTATTACTTGTGGCTACAATCCTTGACCCCCGATATAAGTTAGAAATTATACAATTTTTCTTTATTGACATCCTTGGGGAAGAGAAGGCTGAAGAGTTTATTAGAGAGCTAAGAAAGGATATTGATGACTTATATGGCCACTACAACAATAATAGTCATCCTACTCCAGCAAGTGGTAGCCGTAGCTCCTCACACCTGACCAGTTCGACATCTTCCGGTGATTACACTGCTTCTGCTGCAGCTCTTTCATCACCACTGGTGCAGCGATATCATCAAAGGCGTGCATCGAGGAATATTATGCAGTGTAGGTCTGAGGTTGAACGCTATTTGATGGAAGATGTCGAGACACCTAGTGATGCATTTCAGTTATTAACTTGGTGGAAGGTTCATTCCACCAAGTTTCCTATTCTTTCCCGAATAACCCGAGATCTATTAGCTATTCCTATCACTACGGTTGCTTCTGAGTTGGCGTTTAGCACTGGAGATCGTGTGTTGGATGCTTATCAGAGTTCATTGTCAGCTTCAACTGTGGAGGCCCTCATTTGCACACAGAACTAGCTATGTAAAATGCCCATTGGAGTAGATATCATTGATCCCGAGAGCTATAGGCTTGAATCAGGTAACTTATATTTTATATGCTTTTAAATGATAATTTAAATATTTGTAATGTTTTAATTATTCAACTTCTAATTTTTATGATTTTGTAGACCTACTTGTAAACCCTAACATAGTTGCAGATGAGTGATAATTGCGGATGAGTTACAAGTTACATGGATGAGGAGTTGTGTTCATGTGTTGTAGTGATGCTATTCAGGTATTATATTAATATTTTTAAATCATTTAAGAAATTATTGACCATTTCATAATTCATACTATATTTTTTTTAAATATTTTCATATGTATTATTTTGTAGATAAAACATTATGAGACTGGCTACTAGCTTCAACTTCAAGAATCAAGACTTTTTTCCTTTCTCAATGTTCAAGAATCAAGACTTTGTCAATGTTCAATTACTAATTTACTACTCTTTGATTGTGTAATGTATGACTGTTTAATCAATCTAATTTGTAAGAGATTTTTTTTATTATTTTTTACATAATTTTTTTGAAATTGGAAGTCAATTAGGTGGTTAGACCTTGGATTGAGCATAGACCTTCGGAGGTGGGCCTCGGAGTCAGAGGTGGGCCTTCGGAGTCGGAGGCAGGCCAAAGCCCAAACCGACTCCGTTCGGAGTCGGAGTCGGAGTAGGAGTCGGAAAATTTTTTTGCTCTGACTCCGGAGTCGGAGCCCACCCCTAAGTGAAAGTACATTGTTGCAATCAAACCATTATAGGCATTAATGCCAATATTTTTTTATAGGATGCTTGGCACAAACCTATCAACCTAAAATCAAACACAACAATCGGATAGTCAATTTTTGGTTCCATGGTGATGATTGGTGTTTTGGTCATAGGAACCACTCAATAATTCTTGTTATACATTTCCCCTTTTCTTAACAGACTCTTTAATTAATATATATATATATATATATATATATATATATATATATATAAATGTGTGTGTATAAAGCAATTAATGATCTTTCTGCATCTGTACCATTTTAGGAATTTCAACATTGACATTATTTACTTCATTTTCATCAGGAATAATCTAAACATTGTTCATCTTAACAAACTCCCAAGATATATCTACTGCAAAACTGGAGATAAAATCCTAGTTTTTCTTCTCTTCGTACCAGCCATGCAGCATTTGCTTTCTTTTCTTTTTCTATTTTTATTTCGCTTCTCGTTTCTTTTGTGTATAGGTCAATTTATAGAACCTGAAGCCAGGTTTATTTTTTATCCTTTTTCTCTACGTTTATTATTACGTGAGTGGGAATTCCCATGTGAATACGCATCACGTACGCAACCTGTTTTCAAATCCAGAGCTTATTTTATACTACTCTTATCATAAAAATAAATATTTCAAAATTAATAAAAATATAAGAAGTAAAACTATATAATTATGATAATACTTTATTTAAAAAATTCGACTCTTACGATATCCATAGCTGGATGACCCATTGAAAAACTTTTATCAAGGGTACTGAAGAGGAATATTTGAGTACTTTTGTATCTTTAAAGGAGTAAAATGGAGTGTAGGCCTATCATTTATCGTTTGCTGTTTAATAGGAAGGGGTATATCTACAATTGAGATTCAACTTATGATCAAACACTAAAGTTGTAGCATGTGATACGAGAAATGTAGTTTAGATAGTTGAGGTATTAGCAATTAGCAAATTTATTCAATGAAAAAGGTGTTTTCCTCGGCAAAAACACTATTATAACACCTTGCTCCCCCTAAGGTTAGAATATTAATGCGAAGTTTAATAATCTAGGGGACCCAAAATGCCCTTGACCTCGCATCTTCTTCAAAGATTTGTTCTATATGTATTCTAGATCTTGGCCAATCCCATGTGTATATATACATGCATACTAATGCCATAAAACCTAATTCTAGCATGTGTATTTCCTAGCCCTTTATGAAATCAAGTTTTACTAATTTCATATGATGTCATCGCATTAGGCTAACATACCTATAATAAAAGAGAAAGGGAGAGATCAGGGAGTTACCTAAAGGAAGAGCTTGATCCAAAGGTTGGGTTGGATTACACGAGTTGGCTAAAGTGGATTGAATTTTGATCTTCTTGCTTAGGGTGTGTGTGTTGTAGCAAGGGTTATGGGGCATAGGGTTTTTGGTCTTAAAACGAGATATGAGAATTTTGTGCCTAAAAGTGATCAATACTGATTGTTGCATCTTCTATGATATTTATGTTTCCATATTGAGCCGCAACCTTTTCATCTCTATTACTATTTTTATCTGCAAACTTTCTACATATGATCTCCCACGATGTAAAATCCCACTTCAAAGACTATGAGCATTCGATCAATCTGGCATGGACTCAAAGATGCAAACACGATCAGACAAACAGAACTCAAGCATAATCACCTTACACTCTACTTCCTTCGATTCAAACATCAAGCCCAATCAATAGAACGCAACTATATATAAAAAATTGGATGCCTACGCTCTCACTACTATGTATAACTTTTTAACAATCATTAAAGTTTCTAATAGGGGTAAAAAATTATAAATTGTACTAAATAACCACTTTTTTAATATGTTTATATCTTTCTGTTTTTGTTTTTCCCGTTTAAAGTTGGGTTTGGGTGTTGAGAATTGTTGAGATATATTGTAAATAGTAGTGAAAAAATAGGTAAAAAGTAATAATAAAATATTGAATAGCAGTAAAAAGTAGGTAGAAAGTAATAATAAAGTAATCAATAATAATAGAGTATATTGAAAAATGTTGAGAACACCCAAACACAGCCTAAAGACGTCGGGTCGAAACGACGACGTGCGTAGACTGAAAATATCCCTAAAACCCTCTTAAAGACCCTGACATGCGACGAATGTACGCCAGAGAATAGAGTTTTATCTTCATTTCTCCTCCACAGCGCGCTCTGGAAAAATAACACCACCACCAACAAGAGGCATTTTAGCCGAAGCAGCCATGGAAGGAAGCTCCCTTCTTCTTAGCCATACTTGTTCTTCTTCTCCTCTTCATCCAATTCTAAAACCCCAATTTTGGCTCAGTTCCCAGCTTTCTTCTCCTTCTGTAGGAAAGTACCCCTTGCTCACCTCCATTCTCAAATGTAATTTGTGGGCCAAGAACACGGCTCTAGTTTTTCCGTGCCCCCGAAGAATCTCTATCCTCCGAAATTCAGCTGCTTTCGCTGTCGAACAAGAAGCACTGGAGAAACCCAACGATCCTTTCTCAACCTCAACAACGTCTTCTTATTCCAGAGATATGTTACCAAAGATTGACAAGAGTGGCAGGTTTTGCAGTCCAAGAGCCGCCAGAGAGCTCGCTCTGTAAAGTCCTTTCTGAATTTCCTCTTCCCTTTTATCGTTATCGCGTGTTTGTTTCTCGGTAAAATAAGGAACGGCAGGGGAGAATGCTTGTGATATTACTCCATTTCCAAACTCTATTGATGAACTCAAATTTAATATTATTTTGGTGGGGTTGAATGAATCTCAGGTCAATAGTTTATGCAGCATGTTTAGAAGGATCAGACCCCGTTCGGCTTTTTGAGAAGCGAATGAATGCCCGGCGAGGTACTAACTATTTTACCAATCTTTCCCATACAAAAAAAGCTTCTTCTTTTTTTTTTTCTTTTCAAAATCTTCTATGGTTTTCTCAGAACCCGGATATGAATTCGACAACGCTTCCTTGTTGGCATACAACCACATGAGCTTTGGAGGCCCGCCCGTCACGGTTCAAACAATTGAAGAAGCAGACGAACTTCTACGCAACAATGATAAAGAATCTGCAATCGGTAAGCATGTCACAAATTTAATTTTTCACGACCTTAGTTGATGCTTAAATTTTTGCTAGAAAAAATATTGGATTTGAGTGCTAATTTACTGAATCAACTGTATTTGTACGTCTTTCTCCATTGCTATCTAGCTTAAAAGGTTTAAAAAACCATGCAATCTCTTCGTCTTGGGCCCGCGGCATAAATTTTAGAGTTCCCTTTCAGACTGCTGTTGAATTTTAGAACTGTTTGTATCTCTTAGTCTGCTTGGCTAATTTGCTTCCAGATTAATTGATGGAGGTTCTGGAGATGGCGAGAATCCCCCCCCCCCCCCCAAAAAAAAAAAACAAAAACACCCCATAATGTTATGTATCTTTGTGTAAGTTTAAATTGTTTGTGTTCAGATGTTTTGGTTCCATTATCATTCTAGATTGGAATTAGAGGCCATATGTCCTCGGGACTGGTACAATGGTTTCTAAATTACCAAAAGTCTTTCTATTCAAGTTGGAAACAACAAGTAACTTTGCACGCACGTTAAGTTACATGTACAGTCATGCGCTCATCATACTAGCTTTCTAAGTAGACATTACTGACTGTAACTAAATATCCCCATATTCCAAAGACTATAGTTCGAATTCCCATTGTAATTAGAATTGTTCTTAAGCTTGTGTAGTGATGGTTTTCAGTCAAAGTGTGTGGGAGTTCTGGAGGTTTGGAATGTATGCATTTTCCACTGCTGTTATTGAACAATTTTGTATTTGTTTTAAGTTATCAGGGCTTGCACATAAAAGTTATCACTTCTCATGTCTCATGAAGTTATAAGACGCCTCTATGTTGCTCTATTTCTGTGCTGGAATGACCTTTTTTGGTATTAGAAAGGCAAATCTACTTCAATAGTTTTGTGCATGTTGAGTAAGCGATGGCTTTGTATGTGCAATTGTTCTTAGCATTTAGACTTAGTTTTATTATAGCTGCTCATGATTCTATTTTCCTTTGTCATTTTCCTTTTAGGCATGACTTTTTTTTTTTTTTTTGTATCTTAGAAGCAGAAGTCCTTGCAGCTCCTCCAAAGTTGGTATACAGCAAATTGATTTTGCGGTAGGCCCTCTGAACTACATTTTCTATCTACAGCAAGTGGAGCATGTCTTTTTGAAATATTTCATGTGTGCATGCATATATGTTCGTGTGTGTGTGTGTGTGTGTGAGAGAGAGATAGAGAGAGAGAGAGGAGAGAGAGCTTACTATGCCTTCATGATATGTTGCAGATTTACAAGGAAAATTTTGGTAGCAGTCGTGGATAGATGGGACAGTCATGTGCTTGTCATTGATAAAGTTGCCCCTCCTAATTGGAAGGTTGAAACAGTTAGTGTTATAGATTCTTGGTTTCCAATTTCCTGCTAATGCAGTCCTCTTTGTTAACAATTGTAGGCGTTGTTTCTTGTTATGTAAAATTCATACCTAAAATTATTTGCCAACCATCATCTGTAATTTTTGTTGATTTTCCAGTTCTATTGTTTCCAGACCTTAGCATGCTAAATTTTTATGCACTTCTTGGGGCCACTTTCAAATCACTGAGGTGAACACGTGCTTATTTAGCATTTTGTTCAACTCTATGACTTGGACCGGGTAAAGATGTCTATAAATAACTTCTTTTTTAGAAAAAGAAAGAAAAAAAAAAGCATTGAGGTTCTTACGTAAATTTTGATACATGCATAGCCTTTTCTTCATGCCAGTTTTACCTTTTATTTTTATTTTTTACGCTTTACTTTTTATGGTACTTGTGCGTGGGCATAGGCCAGTTATAGGCTGGTTATATTCTTTCTTTGGAAGGGATAGCTAATAGAACCACTGATCAAAAAAAGGGAATCGCTAAAAGAACTGGCAGGTAGCAGCAATAATAGCTACAGAACCAGCTGCGCGTGTTTGTGTGTGTGTGTGTGTGTGTGTGTGAGAGAGAGAGAGAGAGAGAGAGAGAGACCTAGCTGAGCCCAAGAGATAATTACTTTTTAGTTTCTTGTTAAGTCCATTTTCATGACCTTTTATTTTTTATTTTGGAAATGTTGGCAATTTCCGTAATGGTTTCCCTTTTAATTCTTCTAAGTTTTGACATTTCAATAAGAGTACAGAGTTCTCCCCCCACCTTTATTTTTGTCTTTAATTTGGCTGAGGAGGAAATAAATTACAGGGTTGTCCTTTTTTTTTTTTTTTGGTCTCTTAAACTTTACTGTTGTTCATCTTATTTACTTATATGCTGCAGAGTGAGCCAGCGGGCAGACTTTTGGAGCTGTGTATCCTTCATTTGGCAATGTCCGAAATTACAGAAATAGGGACACGGCACCAGATTGTCATTAATGAGGTAATATAGTCAATTTGATTTCCATCTGAGCTCTGCCTTTGCTTTGGTGTACTTTCCTGCCAATTTCTATGTATATGCCGAATCATATATGAGTATTTGTGAAGGCTGTCGATCTTGCTAAAAGGTTCTGTGATGGAGCGGCACCGCGTATCATCAATGGGTGTCTGAGGACCTTTTTGAAGGATGAAGAAGCAACCGGTTTAGCTCAGGCCTTGGAAGATAAACAGACGGTGATCAGTTAATGTATGAATTTTAGCAGTTTCAATTACTGCTATGTGGTTTAGCAGTGTCAAGACTGCCACAGCCACCATTAATAGTGGAGGGAAGAATGTCATTCAGGATTTATATTGTATAGATGCTTATAAACCTCAAGGGAAAAGTAAGTTTTGTCTCTTCAAGTCTATTACTATATTCTAAATTTAGAGGCTTAAGGGTGTTGTGAATGAGTGGGAGGGAGTGGCAGGATCATGTATGAGCATTGAACTTGTAAGGTATAAGATGATTTCAGATCTTTCATGATAATACATTTTTGATATATGGATATAGATGCTCGTGTATTTTTTTCCAATTCGTCTCTGCATTTTTTTCGGATCTCTGTTAAACAAAAACAAGCGGTATCTTTCCCATCTGTTTTTTTAATGAGAAATGATATTTGCATTTATAAAGTGTACAAGCGTTACATATTTCTTTTGAAAAAAGTGGGTAAATATGAGATACATATAAAAAAAATTAATTTTTTAATAATAAACTCTATTTTTTTTCAAAAAAAGTGTTTGGCACTCGTATAACCTATGACAATTTCCAATTTCCCTAATCAATTCATAGAAAAGGAGTGTGTAAAAATGCACTAGGGCTTTGCTACACGTAATTCCACACACTACACTTTTTCTCTCTTTTTTTCTTTAAATTAGGTTTATTCTTTTTAAATTTATTGAATTATTCTACTCATTATCCATAAACATTGTTTCAGATATAAATCTTCTGATCTATCCAAATGGGCCTGACGAGCCCAACTGTAAACTGGTAATCAAATTGTAGAGCAAAAGGCTTTTTCAGAACCGGATCGGTCTAGAAAGCCCAAATACAACCCATACCAGTAGTCACAACTTTAAAGTTACCCCAACGCCGCCGCCAGCCCTCTACATATGTTGCCTAGGGTTAGTACTCGTTTCTTTGTAATTTGTAGTCTAGGGTTTCTCATTCTTTTCTTCTATAAAAGGAGCATAAAAACTAGTCTCTCTACACTGGTTCGGCGTGCTTTGATGAATGAATGGCGTTTGGTTGGTTTTGAGATCTCCCACCCATCCCATCCCGCGCCGGCCGGCCATGCATTCAGTCAAAGGCTGTGTTTTCATCTTTTCTTTTCGTTTTTTGTGTTTTTTAAAATCTGGATCTCTATGGATAAAGGTAAGCGGCTGGCCTCCCAAATGGGATGGAAAGAAATAGGGAGTGAAGAGATGCACCCGCAACGGGATCTTGGCCCCCCATACCAAGAATCTCCCCGAGGTCCTTCCACAGCAGCAGCACAACCTCTCTCAAACTTCATCTCTTGGGTTCTTTTTTTTTTAGCTCTTCCAACCCGATTATTCCATTATTATACTCCTAATAAACGATTTTATTATATTATATTATTATTTAAATAATGAAAAACCCAGCTGAACCTGATTTCCTCGACTCCATCGTTCCCACACCCTGCAATATTTTTGTTCTTTTTCTTTTTCTTATCTTAATGGGTTTTTCACCTTTATACTTTTTGAGTTTATTTTTTTAATTAACGATTGAAACTTATTTTTTAATTTCATTTATTTATTTTAGTGTTGTTTTTTTAAAAGATGATTTGGATGGTCAAGGTGTGAATATGAATGATGTTGAATGATGAGAAGAATCAGACGGATTCCCACTGATATTTGGTATATGATTTCACAACCAGCTACTTCTGACAACATCTTCATATATATGATTTTCCGTTCCTTTAGTTCTTTTTAAATGAAAATAGAAATCGAGTTTCAGTTTTATAAATTGGAATACATTTTAAGGGTTACGAGTGATAGATAGAGATTTGAGTAGGAGGCCGTTGATGTGAGAAACGATATTTGCTACTCTTGATAGGGGACATAAATAATCCTCCATCTGATGATTCCTATCCACCAAGATCTCTGAGGCCTTCTTCCTTCTCTCTCTCTCGAACTCTTTTTAAGTGTGATGTTTTGATCCTTTTAGATTTGATTTTTTATTTTTTGTTTTTGTTTTTGTTTTTTGAGCTTTTAGTCTATCATTTAGGAATAGGAAGATCATAGTAGAAATCAAAGAAGCACTGGACTACCTATATTCTCTTGGGAAGCCCTATATTTTCCTTGAACAAACTAAGTTGTGTTAGCGATGTGAATCTGTGATCATGGAAATATATGGATGGGGTGGCAAACCATGAGCATTAGCATTGCATTATTCATTTTTACCTTCATCATTAAATTTGAATAGAATGTCTTTAAATTCATTTAATTGATATATGCATTTTTAAATTTTTAAATAGCTATGAGTAGTGATTTTTCAAGTTTCAAGAATCACTTTCTCTACAAACATTATTTTTAATGTATTTTCTTTCTTGTATCCATTAAAATCAACTTTGTATAATTTGTATTAAGATAATTTTGATATATGAAATTTATGATATAAAGTATTTTTTAATACATATTAATATTTATTGACTGATCATTTTTATATATGAAATTATAAATATTTAAATATATGAAATTGGTATTCTTGAACACTAATTGTAAAATATATAAAAATGATAATAATTTTAAGAAAAAAATAAAAAATAATTTTATTATTACTTTGGTCAAAGATGCATAATTCAATATGTGTTATGAAACTAATGAAAAGAGAGAGAGCAAAAGATAGAGAGATCTTGAATATGAGAGAAATGTTTAGAGAACTTTGTTTTCTCTTATTTCTTGGGGTCTTACACAAATGAGGACTCCCTCTATTTATAGGGATTTCTTGGTACAAAGGATGGTTAGGATTGTTACACTTGTCATCAATCCAATGGTAAAGAGTACAAAGGAGGTTAGGTGTACCTAAAATCACTATTGGGGGTAGGTGTACCTAAGATTACCATTGATGGCTAAATGTGGTCATACAATACAATTTGAACTTGGTTTCTAACACTCCCCCTTTGGATGACCACATATAAAGAATATGCCTCGTTAAAACCTTGTCAAGGAAAAACCCAGTGGGAAAAAACCAATGACGAAGGAAAAAGAGTACAATATTCTGTATATCGTCAAGTGCTTTAAGATTGCCTCATTAAAACCTTGCAAAGGAAAACCCAGTGGGATAAAACCTTAGCGAAGGGAAAAGAGTACAATCAGCACAAATTTTTAAGACTTTACTCCCCTGAAAAGTACATGATAATATGTCTTCAATTCTCCGCATTCCAATGTTGCAGTTGGTAATGCTTTAGTGAATAAATCTACCAGATTATTTCTTGACCGTATCTTCTTGACATCAATTTCAACTTTCTTCTCATGAATTGCAATGATCTTCTTGTGTGGATCTGATAGATAACTCGCATCTGTATATCCATCTAATTGTGGACTTGATCCAAATAATTACATATTCAGGGCTTCAATTGAACTGGAGATAAGGTACTTCAGGACCAAAAATTTCTCCATCGTCTTCAGGACGAAATGGATTTTTCTGCTCATCAAATTGTCGAGCAACCATTGGAGTAATCAGGACTTTATAGTGAAATTCACCATATTGATCCGAGATCATTGAATTCACTACTCTTCTGGAGTTCTTGTAAATAACATAATTACTAGAGGAGTTATCAAAATTAAGCCGCAAACCTCTATATTCAAAAACGGTGGCCATCTTTTTAGGCCAGACAAGCATCGCGGGATTTTACAGTTCTTATGTACCTGTCAGGCGCCGAAAGGCTATAATGCTACATCTGCTATCAGGCGCCGCAGGGCTATGATGCTACGCCTCGTCTCTTGTAGAGAGATGCTTCACGAGGGATGCCGTGAATCAATAGAGGTGCTTAGTTTTTCTCTATAAAAGAGATGTTCAGATCATCTTCATTCGCATCTCATCTTCTTCACTTTTCTGTAATCATACTGCATTCTTACTCTGCAATTTCTTTCTGCATTTTTATTCTGCAATCTCTTTCTGCATTCTTTTTCTGCAATGGCTCAGCAATCTTCTCATGGCCAATATATAAGGTATTATGCACCTAGCTCATCAGCTGTTCCTGCTTCTACCACAGGTGCTAATCTGACTAATAAGTCAGATGTTGAAGCTATCTATGAGCTTGTAAATCTCGGTGCCCATTACTCTTCAACTATTTATGCATTTTCTCAGCGACTACAATCCAAACCTTATGATTTGGACAAACTCCATGAGAAAATTTTTATCCTTCAGCGACTTCTTCAGGAGTCTAACGTGAAGATAGAATCAATAAAGCAAGAGAATAGGAAATTAAAATCTCTGCTTAAATCTTCTTTTAGATTGCCTACTCCTTTAGACAGAGATGCCATGCAGATTCTTGAAGAACAAGAGCGTTTAAAGAATGAGGCGAAATGTCTCAAATTTCTGTAATTTTTGCTTCAAGATAATAAAATTTCACAAATATTCATATTTGTGTATCTATCTTCTGGTAGATATTCTGGATGCTTTATTTTATTTCTCATGCACATTTATCTCCCCCTTGAAACCGAAAGGGTTTTATATTTCAAATATGTGCAGTTCTTCTGAACTCTTCAGGAGTTTCAAGAAGATTTAAATCATCAACCGCAATAATAACAAATCCGGAATCTCTTAATAAAAACACATGGGTATATTGGATTACTTTCAAATCTTTCTTTCAATAAATATTCACTAATGCATTTATACCACATGTATCCGGATTGTTTTCTGGATGTAACCAGATAACAAGCTTAAAGCATTTTTATATCCTTCAGGGATTTTCATATATATTTCTGGATGTATTCAGATTAGAAGCTTCAGGCATTCTATATCCTTCAGGGATTTTCATATATATGCATTGGTCTAATGACCCATATCAATATGCAGTGACCACATCCATTAACTGCATATCCAATATTTTTGTAACTACCAAATTAGTCAAAAATCTGAATGTGATTGCATCCATAACAGGAGATTATTTTTCCTCATAATCAATCCCTGATTTCTGCAGTTTTCATGAGCTCTTCTGGAGCCTCATAATCAATCCCTGATTTCTATAGTTTTTATGAGCTCTTCTGGAGCCTCATAATCAATTCCTGCTTTCTGCAGTTTTCATGAGCTCTTCTGGAGCCTCAATGACATTTAAATTATCTATATAAACTGCAATAAAATATAATATAAATACTGAAAATATATGAAAATAGTATGTTCCACATACGTTTAGCTTGCATTAGATCATATAAGGATTTTAAGACTTGATAGAATATGTACTTCAGGACTATATGCTTCTTGCATACCCAAATTCTTGGTAACTATCAAGTTAATACAAATCTCAATATGATCTTTTTAACTTCAGAAATATATCAATATTATTTCTGCAGGAAATATATTCGTGATTTATATATCACATTTTCATTTCCTTTATACAAATACCCACTGATATTCAACAAGCATCACCTCATAGGTGTTTGGATTTCAAGTCCATATGCATCACATGATAACAATTCTGCAGGAATTGTTTATTTCTATTTTGGCCAATATTTTACGTCGGTATTCTTCGACGGTTCTGAGCTCACTTTCTTTATTACTTCTAGTAATATCAAATGTCATCTTATATGAAAATACGTTGTCGATAACGGTTTTATTTCTCTCCATAATTTCTCATTTACTCATGAAATGTAATATCGAGATCTCATTATTTTCAGGTACCTGTCCCTCTTCAAGGGAAGACATTTCATGAAAACCTCTTCAGGAGGTACTCTTCAGGAGTATTATACTCTTCAGGAGTTTTCATTATGAGAGAATTTTAGATGGACTTTATTGCTTGTTTTGTGGGTATGGCCTCTTCAGGAGCACCAAATTCTTTTCTTTATGCTTTTCTCTTTCCGAGATGCTTTATCATTTGTATCAATAGGTCTCACATGCTTTCATACATGTCTTATGTTCATTAGACTGCTAAATTTCTTAATTGCCCTGCAGGGACTTCAATCCTCACTGGGATTTTAGCAGCTAGAATATGAGACCTTTTATCTTATTGCATCCATACATTAATTATCATATGAACTTCCAGTTCACCTATGATAATCATGATAACGTCGAATTATTTCATCTTATTTGCTTCTAGCAAATTTTTCTTTCCACTTCTGGTGGTAAAACTTTCTTTCCACTTCTGGTGGTAAAGCTTTATAGTAAAAGAATCTTCTGGTTCTTTTATGGACGTCCATATGAAAATCATTCGACTTATCATAATTGATTTTGGATGATCAAGATAATCATGAAAAGATACAAATATTTTGAATCATATCACTTTTGATTCATCAACATAATATCATCTCAAAGAGAAAACTGATAATATTTTTAATAGGAGCTTCTGGCTCGAAATCATTGAAGTACTATAAATATATTCATCACCACGTCCAATCTTTTGGATTCTTTGAAAACAATTCGTCATTCTCTTCTGGGAATGATATAAATCCAATTTCATTCACTTCAGGGAATGATGTGAAACTAGTAGGACGTGGCTCATGATTTCTTATCAAAATCTCATTATTTTGCTTAGCCACTACAAAATCAGATATAAATTTAGAATATATTATGAACTTTTACACTCGATATTGCTACTTCAGGAGCACATTCGAGGCGTTCATTTTAAACATATATTCTTTAGTGGTTTTTCTCAACACACTTTCAATTATGCAACTTCAGGTGCATAAATCATAATGAGCCTTTTGGTACACATATTGCTCACTTAAATTATCTCACAGAATCAATAGATCCTTTATTATGAGATACTCAATAAAATTATTGATTTAAATCGATCCTTCAGGGATGCTCAATTTCTATTCCAAGATAGATCTTATCATCAATAATTCATAACAAGTATATAAAAATAAATAAAACTTGTATGAAAAATATGTGAATAAACATAAAATTTAATCAAGTAATAATAATGAATATAACATTTCATATTCATTTGGAAACTACAAATAATATATTGAAACACTTACTTGAAGTATAAGCCTACTAGCTTCAAGATCGTCAGAACCTTCGTGCTGATAACGTGTTATGAAACTAATGAAAAGAGAGAGAGCAAAAGATAGAGAGATCTTGAATATGAGAGAAATGTTTAGAGAACTTTGTTTTCTCTTATTTCTTGGGGTCTTACACAAATGAGGACTCCCTCTATTTATAGGGATTTCTTGGTACAAAGGATGGTTAGGATTGTTACACTTGTCATCAATCCAATGGTAAAGAGTACAAAGGAGGTTAGGTGTACCTAAAATCACTATTGGGGGTAGGTGTACCTAAGATTACCATTGATGGCTAAATGTGGTCATATAATACAATTTGAACTTGGTTTCTAACAATATGAGAGTTTTTCTTGATATGTAAAATCAATATTTAAAAGATGTAATTTTAAAGATGCATATAAAAAAGTTAATACTAGTGCTCTATTAAAAGTAAATAACTTGAGGCATGAATGCTTGAAGTGTTAAGTCTCAATCGATTACACAAATCATTTTAAGTCATATTAATTATTATGATTTTCTACAACTCACACAAAATAATATAAGAAATAATTTAATATTTTCAAATATCAAAACAAATATTATATTAAAAAATTATATATTAAAAATATTTTATTTTATTTTCATATTATCTCATCGGCTTAATTAAACAAGAATTAAACTTGAATGGTATGCTTTGATGATAAGTGTAGACGTATGACATATATTGGCTATAAATTGAAAGTTGGGTGGGGACATATGAGACGTGTTACAATAAATTGAAAGTTAGATGCTACGAATAAGGATGATTGAGGGCTAGTTTGGAGTCTTGGACAGTTATTCGCAAATGTTGTTTGATTCATAAAATATTACTCAAATGTAAAATATTTTTCTATTTTAAAATTTCAAAATTTTTATCTAATCATTACTCTAAACATAAAACATAATATAATTTTTTCACACTTTCAAATGAAACATAAAAGATAATATAATTTTTTCAAATTTAAAAAAAAAACAATAATATTAAAAATTTATATTCAAACAATTTTTTAAATTTAAAATATTTTTATTTACTTTTTTTTCTTATTTTGTAAGAAATAATAAAATATCTTAATTGAAAGTATTTTACTATTATTCACAAACCATTTCATTACTATTTACATAATTTTCATCTCATCACATTATCCAACACATGGTCTTAAGTGTTTACCATATTCTTGGATTGGTTGTATGTTAAGTAAATGGACTGTGTTATAGAATTTTGCTAGGTACAACTAAGGTATACAACCACCGTGTAATCGACTAATGTCAGCACTAAATAAATAAATAAGAGAGAGAGAGAGAAGCCATCGGCTTAAACTTTGGAATTTGATGCATTTTGTTTCTTCTCCACTCACTATGCCCACTGCCTCTATTCTTGGAGACCATATAGCAAAGGACTATGGATCAATTATTGCCACTACCCCTTTCTCAAGTAACTGAAAAGCTGCTAAACAAAAGGGATTCAAAGGGAGTCAAAGGTATTCTTCAGCTTTGAACACAAATTTGAGGGAGGAACGTTTCGCTTTGAATATGAAAAATGAGAAAATTGCATAATCGAAGGGAAGGGGGAAAAGGGGATTTTGGGGGAAGACAAGGAGAGAAGGGGGAAAGGGGATTTCGAAATGTTGTGCTCGGGGAAGGGGAGATTTTGGGGGAAATGAAGTTTTTCTAAACAGCACTGTTTCCTTTATGCCACGAGGGCAGCATTTACCCGGCGGTTCCCCTAATTGATTATGTTTAGCATTTTACGAAGAAGAATGAGAAAGTGGAAGTTGGAGGTATGGAATTGGTTAAAGTTGCATGAACATTGAAAGGGCCAATGGCTCGTCCAGAGCGATTGTGAAGTATGTGTGTTTTATGCATATCTTACCATAAGCGAGCAACAATGAAGTATGCATGTTTTATGTACCTATAAAGAACGGTCCTCATTATCTAGCATTTACTCATGCCATTCCTCTGTTTTGCTTGCTATCTAGCTCATGCATTGTTTATGCAAAGGTATTCAAACTTTTTTTCATTACCTTTTCTATTTATTGTATATGAAAGAGTTTTTTTACTTAGATTTCCTCAAAATATTAAGGTGTTATATCTTGAATTTATGTTAAAGAGGTGATTAATTATTTTATTGAGGGAGTGTGTGAGTGTGTATCTAATGACCCCAAGCCGTGATGAAGCATTATCTCAATAGAGTTCTCCTGGTTACTTGAGAGCACATAATGATGGGTTGACATCTCCTCGGTTAAGGCTAGTTTTGCACAAGGGATGATTGACTGTTTTACTTTGTGTGTGTGTGTCTCACAACCTTAAGCTGAAATGGGGCAATATCTTGATGGAGCTCCCTTGGTTACTTATAATCACATAATGATGGATTGACATCTCCAAGGTTGATACTGGGCGTCGACAGGCTTGAACGGAACGATAACACTCTTGTACCGTAGTCGCTACCTCTTTGTTGGTGGAGGATAGAGCATTGTGGTCAAGGATGGGTATGCAAAGCCAAGTGCTACTTGTAATGAAGGACAAATACTGTATCCATTACCCGTGATGTGACAAAGGGAGCCAGTGTGTGTACATGGTCATTATAGGGGTTGTCGTGGTGCATAAGTTAAAAATGAACATTTTAGAGATGGGTAATGAAGGATATAGGGTCCTTGGATGATTTGGTTTATAAGAGAGAGCCTGTGATCCTCAATTGAACTTATGGTTAATGGAGAACCAAAGGTTCTTGGATGCACAAGTTTGGGGTTTATGTTAAGCATGGAATGCTTGGAAGACATTTATTGAGTTAAAGCTGTATTATTGTGATTGTCTTGGATTTTTATATTTGAACTAAATACAATATTTATTTTCTGATTTCTTAAAGTTTTTTAAAGTTATGAATAGTATTACTTGATTTCTTCGTCATGTTTATATCTACAGGTATGCATAAAGTATTTTTTATTTTCATTCCTATTGCTCATGTGAGTATTAATTGCTTGGTTTCCTTTCCTCGATTGGTAGGTCTCATTGCCCGAGAACTCTTGGTGTATCACTTTCAACGTATTTATTGTCATCTCATATTTTATAATTATCAGTATGGTCCTTACTTACTAAGATTTCATGAAATCTCACTGTAATAGTCCAACGATGGTTATGTTCCTCGAAATTGTGGATTTTGATACAAATCTAAACAAAAAAGGTGATCAATAGTAGGGAGACCCTTCACAGCATGGGAAATGAGGCGTGGGCTGTCCTCATTTGGACAAGATTATGTAGATATATTTGTTGTCTTGTTTTAAGAAACTTTTGATGAAATCATGATGAGGTGTAATGATTTTGGTTAATTTTGAGACTTTGTAACTTATGGGTATTTATGATTATGATTTGATGACTCTATTAATGTCTCTATTACTAAGTACTTTCAATTTGTATTATACCAAAAACCTTTTTGTTGTGTATTCTTTCACACCCATATGCCAAGCATACGAGAAGACACCAACATCAAAAGGGTGAGAGGTGTGCCCCTTGCTGAACACATTCTTGGCACCATAGTTATTCTCCAAATCCCAAGCAGGGGCATAGGCACCACATAGGCCGAATGAATGATAAATGTTATGGTACCAATAAATGGCCATATTGCAATGCTAGGATAAGCTCATTGGTAGTGTACTTGGTGATGTCATCCCATA
This sequence comes from Carya cathayensis, assembly GCA_011037825.1. Classification (NCBI taxonomy): domain Eukaryota; kingdom Viridiplantae; phylum Streptophyta; class Magnoliopsida; order Fagales; family Juglandaceae; genus Carya; species Carya cathayensis. The sequence continues at coordinate 324,959 of QGSO01000278.1, forward strand.
GAATGTATTTCCAATCTATGGTCACAAGTGAAATCAAGATTATAACGAAAGCTAATCCTAACCACACATGACATAACCCCTCACAAAAATAATGTGAAGACGAAGATACAAGACGAACATGACCAAAGGAAAAGTGATAGAAGCCCACCATTTTTTAATTTGTATTTAACTTTATAATATAGTTTCTAATGAATGTTGCTGCAAAAGTTCTCCTTTAATCTTCAAAGTTTGTTTTGACTTTATTTAAGGAGTCTTTTATACCTAGTGCATAACTAAGAGCAAAATTGAAGTTTTAAAGAAAACAACCCAGATGGGGGGTGTGCCCCTATCCCACCCCCTGGTACTAAAGGCAAACTTTTAGACTATTATAGTAAAAGGGATGACCAAAATACTGTGAGCTATCTCTTCAAATATGGGATACTTGATGGTATTAATCTTCCACCAAACTAAGATATCAAACTACCGCGTAAATAGGTGCATCTTAGCTGCCAAGTATTTATTTAACTTCGATTGGTTATCTGAAGTCTTCCAAAGCTTGGAAACATGCTCATACCTCTCAACCCACCTATGCTTCTTCGCCATCCTGACTTCGGAAAGAGGTGATGCGGTAGGTATAAGTGCTAGAATATTAACATCACTAAATGCAGAAAACTCATCATAAATCTATTGAGGGTTTTCCTTACCCTTGATGCACTCATGCCTTTCCGTTAGTGCTTTCCAACCCATACATCATGCCATTAATTTTTGTATTACAGGTTAAGAACATAGCCACATATAGGAAAATGTTAATTCTACTCAAATCTCTTTGATACTTATCATACTTAAGACTCATGCTTCAAGCCATATTTCATAAAGTAGGATCAACACTCTTGCAAATTTAATACAACTATTTTTTCACCTGACAAATTTGCTGACAATATTATTGGATGTAACATACAAAGACTTGCAAATAGTGCATTTCATATCATAAAAAAGTATAAAAAAATTCTACAAAAACTGCACATTATCCCACTCATCATTGGTGGGCTGCTTCAATCTCCTGTAATCCTTAAAGTGGTTAACATATTATATATCCTCGTCACTCAAGATGTCAAATGCCTTTCTATACTTTGGAACATCTTCAACATCAAGAAGGTTAATTCATTCTTGTAGGAACATCAAAACATAACCCCTTCTTGTATTCAATACCCGTAACACGAAAAAACACCTTGAATTTCTCAAGTCTAACTGGTGAATATCTCACAAACATCACTGCACTCTTGTAGCTGACTCATAAACAATTTTCAAATTGTTTGCACAATAAGATTGAGGACATGTGCAGCACATCAAACATGCAAATACTCACTACCCATGATTGATTTTTGTCATTTCTAAGCTTATTCTTAAGATACTCAAATGTAATATCGTTAGATTAGACATTGTCAACCGTTACTATAACAACTAACTCCAAACTGTACTTCTTTATTGCAGCCTCTAAAGCCTTCCAATAGACCTTTGTGAATGGCATTAAACAAAACTTGGAATTTTTTTTGTTTAATTTCTAATCAGAATTTACAAAATGGGAAGTCAAAGACATATATAGTTCTAGGTTTGTACTGATATTTATGTATTAATGATGAGACAAACTCTTTAACCCCTCAATTGGTTTCTCAACAAGTCATTCTGTACATCGTATAATTTAATAATATCCTTCACTATCGTGTGGTGAAAATGAATATTAAAAACCTATGTTCTAAGAACTTAGAATATGCTTGAAGCCCTTTACCCTCTACAAACCAAAAGGGTAGCTCATCTATTATGACCATATGAATTAAGTGACTCCTACACCCATTTAGATCATTCTTGGTATACCCTTTCAACGTTCCCCCACTACTCCCATCCGCTATTTTTTAAAGTCTAATATATAATTTCGATTGACTACTTTCTTGTAAAAAATATCTAATTAAATTCTTCTTGCACTGTTCATCTAAGTGGAATTTTAATTGGGATGTGCCATGTCTTTTGTAGTGACTTCCATACACCTTACTACAATGGTTACACTTGACTTGTGGGTCATTGAGGTCATTGCCTTCTAACTTGGTAAAGTGATTCCACACAATAGAAGTAGGATTCTTCTTTGGTGGGCCCATGGATGTAGGGATAAGGGTAGGGATAGGGGTAGGGGTAGGAGAGCTAGCACTAACGCTAGCATTCGGACTTGACCCACTATCCATGAAGTAAAAAACTCACAAATGTCTTATATGATCCAAAAATCACATAACAATTAAAATCATACAAATCAAAATTATTTTCAATTCTAAAACACCAAAATAGTTTGGGTTTAAGAATTGAAACCCCAAAATTACTTAGGGTTTCAAAATTGAAACTCCATATAAAATTAGGTTATGGGTTTCAGTATGAACCCCTAACCTAATTTAGGGTTTCAATAAAAAACCCTAACTTAAATTAGGTTTTCAAATTAAAACCATAATCAATCACAAATCCAGTCAACGATTTAAATCAATTTACACAATCCAATATTTCACAACACATAAAACACAATTTCATCCTTTAAATCCAATGAACAATCTCATCCTTCATATTCCTATTCACTGCAAAAAGAAGAAAAACTCGAGACTGGGGTTCATAATACTTACAAAGATGGAGAAAGAATGAGGTTTAGTGCTTGGAGACGACTTGAGAGAGAGAGAGAGAGAAAGAGAGAGAGAGGGTTCTGGGTAATTTGAGACAAGGGGAAAACATTAACCTTAATGAATTGACATTGTTTTGGAGAAACCCAAAAATGCATCGTTTCATTGTAAATATATATATATATATATATTAGCAAACGAACGAGGGATTATTTTAGTGGGCCTGGGCCCAGCCCGACCCTGTCCCTGATAGGCTAAAAGATACGAGTAGATGCCCCAATGTCCACATCTGACGAAAGGGGTGCGAGCCCTCATCTCCCACCTTTAACTCTGGCTCAATTTTCCTAAAACTCAGTCTTAAATCTCACCAAAAAGATGGGTGTCACATTAAAATTGTTAATCAATTTAGGAAAATAAATCTTTTCTTCTTCAAAGCATAAAAAACCAAAAAATGTCCTTGGTTGCTGTTCAAATGTCGGACAATGATGCGATAATATGATGTAAGATTCAAATTAGAAATAAAAAAGGATAATCTTTGAAATAGTCTGTACATACCATGAGATAAAGAAATTATATTTAGCAGCTGGTCCAGTTTTTATACACCGCACATCATACCATATCACAGTTTGCAGCCCAACCTTACTTTGCCCGTGCTCCTCTCTCAATGAACAATCAACCCCTCGTCTGACTTGAATCTTGAGGAGAGAGAGAGGGTTAGGTGAGATAGAGCTCGAGGAGAGAGAGAGAGTACGAGAAGAGAGAGAGCTTGATGAGAGAGAGATAGAGAAAGAGATCGATGAGAGAGAGATTTAGATAATGGAGAGCTTTCGAGGAGAGAGTGACATGACGAGGAAATGGGACTACGGAAAAATGGGATTACAGAAAAATGAAAAGCTAACATGAAAAATATTGATAGAATGCAATGTAGAGACTGCTTTATAGCAATCCTCTATGAAATAATATTAATTATAACAAAGTCATAGAATTATACGATAATGATAATCAAGGTTAAAATAGTAATTAAAAAACCTACCATACAAATTGGATTGAAGGAAAATGATAATATACCCTATAAGTTTGCCCACTCATTTTGACTGCTCATATATTTTTATTTTAATTTTTTTTGTTTAATAGTTAAAAAAATGACTTTTAGTATATTAATATTTTTTATTTTTTTAAAAAATATTTAAAGATATTTAAAAAATAGAAAAAAATTAAAATATACAATTTATACTAATAAGCACACCCAATAATCAAAACTGGACATGACAACACACTACAACACCCTGAACTTAAATATCAGGGCAAAACAATAATTTTATCTATCAAACAAAATGCTATTTATAAGCCCACTTTTATTATAGCTAAGAGCATCCACATTGGTTTATGCATATGCATATACAAAATCACATCTTTTAAATATTCAATTTGCCATACAAGCAAAACTCTCACATTGGCTTATGCAAATTTAAGACAAAATAATAATAAAATATTATCATTTTATTATTATTTTTTTCCTTTTTTTTAATAGAGTTTGCAATTTCCATTTATTGGGTTAATACAAGTAATTAGCATCCAAAGAAATTTCATTAGCACTTAATACGTGTATTCAGAATCTGTGAGAGAGGTGCACGAGTTTGATCTTTAAATATGTTTACATATTTGAGTAAAATATTTTTTCGACAGTGAATGCATAAAATATGTAAAGGTAAAATATGTTAAAAGAGAGTGGGAGAAAAGAGAAAGAATGAGTAAAATATGTTTTTGAGAGTAAATAATAGATCTTTAAACATACAAAGATACTGTTTATAACTCTACAAATATTTGAATATCCATAATTTAATATAGATAAATTTATACTCATATTATGTAAATATGACTTTATGCATATGTATAGAGCAACGTAGATGTTATAATGGGCAGATATTTGGCTTCAAAAAATGAAAAGCAGTTGCATTTCGTGTCCTTTAGTGGGGAATAAGAACGTGGCGGTGTGCCATTGGGCGTAGATATAATGAAACCCACAAGCATTGGAGGCTATCAATTCCTCTTAATATTCCGGGAATACCCCCACCATGACGATGGACCATGGGAATAGAGACAAGGCTAATTTAGAGAAGTAAGGAATAAGGGGCTAAGATAAACTCGCAACGCGATCTTGGCCCTCCATACCAAGAAGCTCCCCGAGGTCCTTCCACAGCAGCAACACATCCTCTCTCAAAATCCTCTCGCCCCCCTCTCAGAACAGAACAAACACCCTCTCCCTTCGACTCTCTCAGATCTTAAAATCTCTTATAAAAGCCACCTCTTGAAAACAAAAACCTATAAAATCACCCTCTTTTCGAATTCTTCCCGCTCCCTCTTCCAGTTTTCTATATCCATCTCCGATTCTCAAGTCCATTTCTTAAAAATCGCGAATCCCTAATCCTACCAATACAAGAAAAAGGTCCGATTTCTTGTTCCCTCCTTCTCTTTGCTGCCGATCCTCAGATCCTTTCCAAACTTCATCCGTTTACTTTATTTTTTAGCTCTTAAAACCTGATTAGTCCATTATTACACTCCCCGCGAAAGATTTTATTTTATTTTATTATTTTTTTAAGAACGAAAAACCCAGCTGAACCAGATTTCCTTGACTCCTTTGTTCCCCGACCCTGCAAGATTGTCCTTTTCTTTTTCTTATCTTACTGGGTCTTTCACCTCTATACTTTTTAAGTTTATTTTTTATTTGTTTATTAACGCTCGAAACTTATTTTTTTTCCTTTCTAAATCTTTTTTGTGCATTTTTCTGTTAATTAATACAGAGTCTGTGTTTTAGTATTGTCTAAGCGGGTCTGAGGACATAGAAGTTCAATTCTTTCTAATATAATTTTTACTTATCAAAAAAAAAAATTCTTTCTAATATAATTTTATTTAGGGATGATTATAAGGTTTTCGTAACTATCCTATTCATTATATGTATTAACTCTATCTGGGTGTTGGTAGAAACGGGTTTTAGTGCTAAATAATTTTCATTTCGTTTTCTTCCTCTTGCTGGTTTTACAGAGCAAAATAACCTGTAAGGAATGGCGGATCAAGGAGGCTTGGAAGGAAGCCAACCCGTAGATCTTAAGAAGCATCCTTCTGGGATCGTCCCTACCCTCCAGTGAGTCCCTATTTTCTTTGTACTCTTTAATTATACCTACCGCTCTTCTAGTTTAACTAGCCTTAGCGTTAAATCACGAAAACATAAAATCCAGATTCGCGCCAATTGTTGTAAGATGCCGAAGAGGATGATGCTGTCTTTACGATGATGTGAACTATGAGTTTGAGGATGTTACAATGGGCTAGTGTACCTTGTCAGGTGGATGTATGGACGTTTGAGTGATGTAATTGATAGGGTATTCAAGAATGAAATGCTATGTCGCCCTAATGTGGGCCACCTTTTTTTTACAGCCATGTATAGTCTGAATATATATTTTCTTGTGATTGACATCCTTTGAACCGACGGGGGACACGTAAACTACATTTATCTAAAAGGACTAGTTACTAAAGTCTATATATTAAAAAAGACTAGCTACTTAAGTATCTTGCCCCCCAAAATTCTGCCAAGAAGCTGCTGCTTTACATTCGATCCTATTTGCCCAGAGAAATGTTTTACATTCTCCACTTTTGGACCTCGAAAAGAGAGAACGTGTTTTTTTTCTCTGACATGATTATGGCTCCTGTAATTGCTTATATACTTTATTCTAACTATTACACCCCCAATGTGACATTTAAGACATTTCAATGCAAAACTTTCACAATCTGCTGAGCCCGAGCATCACGTCTTGCATCCAGTGAGAATGGTGCGGTGAGCATATCTTTATCATGTTCCTGAGACATCTGCACAAACTCACAGTAGCTGTATTGAGGTTTTGATATGGTAGAGCTTTGCGTTGACAGTTTGACGTCTTATGTGCCATGTCCCTGTCATAGTATTTTGTGCAATGTTTTCTGTATAATCTTTTTTTAAGTAATAAAATTTCATTAAAAGGTGCATAGGCCGCACTCCAAAGCACACAGGTGGGTCTGTTATTCTTCCTAGTTTGCCATATTAAGTGTGTTAATTGGCTTGATCATTTTTTTTTCATTGGTTTCCTTTAAGTATTGCAAGTGGCTTGCTATCACTTACCATAATTTGTGAAAACTACTATAACAAAAGGAAGCTTTCCTGCATTCATTGTGAATAGCTGTTTTAGGTTAGTGGGAAATAACCTTATTGTTTAACTTGTTTTAAGAATACATCGATTCACTGGACTAGAGGCAAACATTTACCTTATAAATCATTTGCATTATACGATTTTGAACTGTTTCTTAATAATAGAACTTTTTTTTTTTTTTTAAATTTATTTTTATCAAGATAAGTTGTTTCTGCCCACAGACATGGTTTCTCATGGTTGGGTTGAATCATCTTTGCATGGTGGGTTCTGAGTTGAGCATATTAATTGATATATTTAGGTTGTGAACTTAAAAATTGTAATAAGTGTCAAAATGAGAATCTCTCGACTCGGGATGTGTTATCCACATTTCCTGGTTTTAGTACATGTCTATGTCACACTTTCATGATAATCAGGGTATCATGATTTCCTATGCTCATACCCAAATGTTTTTATCAAGAGTCATTGTGGTGTTGTGATCTTGAGTTACGTGTTGCTAGGGTAGTTCTTGTAGCATTTGTCGCTAACTAGGGATATGCTAGTCAAGTGGTAAAGGTTTTGGTCTTGGTGGTATGCTCCCTCTAAGGTTCAAGGTTCAAATTCCATTGGGTGCAAACAATCTCTAGGGGCCATCGGGTTGGGAGATTTTTCCCTTGAATTACTTGAGGTGCATTTGCGGGAAATTCCTTACCAAGAGCTTGTGCACTCCCAGAATTAGTCTGGACACTGTTCTCGGACACTCGGTGCCAATAAAAAAAAAAGGCTAACAAGGTATGGTTTGCTTTTTTAGGAATATTGTGTCAACGGTCAATTTGGATTGCAAGTTGGATCTTAAGGCCATTGCACTTCAAGCTCGTAATGCAGAATACAATCCCAAGGTATGTAATTGTGGGGATCTTTGTCTCTCTTATCCTTCAATACAATGATTGAGTAGTTTTGACTAAAATTGTGATCTTTCATACAGTTTTTCCTTCTTTTTTGAGGGGTTAATTGATAATCACAATGCTTAGTGTTCCGTATGGATTTGCAGTTTAGTAAATATGCTGAATGATGTAATGAATTTGCCTCCTCTAGAAAGCTCAGTTTAAGCCACTGATTTTATATGTACTTGATTACCCGTTTTCCACTGTACCTTCTTTTTTCTCGATGAAATTTGACATGATTTGATGAAGATGGTTAAGCTTGTTGGGTTTTTATATACAATCACGTTTCTTGCTTCATGCAATATGTAACTTTTAAATTTGCTTCTGTTTTGTTCTTGCAGCGGTTTGCTGCCGTAATTATGAGGATAAGGGAACCAAAAACCACAGCCTTAATTTTTGCTTCTGGAAAGATGGTAAGTTTTGCCAAAGCATCTGGTACCTTTTTAATTGAAAATATGCTGATTTGTATAGCTTTAGAATGCCATCTTGGTTCGCTTTAGTCATTACTGCTGGCATGATCAATTGTTTATCCTCTTTCTCTATCATGAAAATTGACAAGTATGGTTCCTCGATTTGTACTTTAGTAATACTTGTAAATGAAACTTGTATGTCATTTGCTTGATCACAAAAAGATTCTTTGATTCAAATTAAAAAAATGAAACCCTAATCTCTCCAGCCAAGCTTGTAAGAGAGATGGACGCTATATACTCAAGCCAAGATTCACACATTTTTTCTTTTTTACTTAAATAAAAGTGTTTCATGGTGACATAGATAGTAAATGTTTTGAGTTCTTGGTAGAGGAAGGGGTCTTGGTTTAATGGAATACTAAAAGAAGTGAGGGGTTAGTTGATTGGTCTCATTGGAGAAGTTAGTTTTGGTTGTTTGTTGGCTATTGTTAAGCAGTTGGTGGGGGTGATGGCATTTGTGAGAAGTCCCGTAGTTGGAAATGGAGCATATGTGGCCCAAAGATGTTCCAATGGTCATTGTAGATTCTTGGCTCTTATAGAGTATCAAGGAGGTGGTCAGAGCGGCTTCATAGTCATAAATGAAGGCAAAGAGGTGTTGGTTTTAGCAGTATGCTTTGCAAGATGGTCGATGTTTTATAGTCACTTTGTGCTGAAATGCCCAAAAAAAGACTCCTCAAGAAGACTAAAGGGGAGTTTCAGTCATCAGCGTAAGGGTCACTTCAAAGAATAAAAGGTTTAATTTGTTTGTGATGAAGCCTAGGTTACTGATGTGAAATGTGAAAGGGTTGAATGAGTGTAATTAATGGATGAGGGTTAGACTAGAAGGCTAAGATTGTTTGCCTTCAAGAAACTAAAAAATTGAGATGCTGTCAAGGGCTAGTGTGTGCAGTTAATAATGGTCTTTTTAACATGTGGATTGGTGCTATTCGAACATGGTAGGGGTTATTGAGGTTGTATTATTAATGTGGGATATATGGTGGTAGAAAAATTGCAGAGCGAGGGATTATACTGTGGCTTGTACCTTTAGAAGTGTTTATGAAAACTTCCAATGCGCTTTTGCTAGAGTTTGAACCAAACTTAGATGGTGATAGAAGGTAGTTGTTGGATGAATTGGTTGGAGTGTTTAGCAAGTGGACTATACTATGGTACATTGGGGGTGATTTAATTGTTAATATTATTTAGTTTCTGAATGAACAAGAAACTCAATTTCCTTCGCTATTTCAAAGGCTTTTGAATTTTATCTTTGAATAGGGCCTTTTAGGTTTCTCATTTCTTATGTGTGGGAAGCTCAGCCTGCATGTGTTTCTCAGAGGAAGCTTTGGTAGTCCTATAGTTATGAAAGTTCGCTTGAGCAATCTTTTAGAAAAGGGGAGTTGGAGACAAGAGTCAATGGCACTTTGTTTGCCAAAGGGGTAGGAATCCCAAGTTTTGCCACCAAGGCCTCATTTGGATAGTAAAAGTGTTTCATTTCATCTCATCATTATAACTTTTTCAAATTTCCACATAAAATATAATAAATAATTTAACTTTTTAAAATCCTAAAATAATAATAATATTAAAAAATAATATTATAATAATATTTTATTCAACTTTCAACTTCTATCTAAAACCATTTCATCTCATCTCACTATCGAAACCGCATCTAAGTGGCTAAATCAAATTGAAGACAACCATTGAATCAATGGATAATTATTTTGTTTATTAAGATCCCACATTAGAGAGGATATTGTGCTATTGTAATGACATAATTTCTCTTAACAATTTAGTTGGCGCTAAGTTGGATGGTCTCACCTTTGATTTTATTGGTTATTTTTTTTTTTATCAGAAACAAAGTTTTTTTTTATTGATAATCAGAATAGGCAAGAGCCTAAGTACATGGGACATATACTAGCATCACCTACGCATGATGATCTAGTGATTCAAGAAATTCATGAAAGTTCTTGCTATTAAAATCAATTACTATCGACCAATGGAGTAAAGTATTAAAAAGAAGGTTCCTAGCTCTGGCATTGATTGCTCACAGTCTTCAAAGTTTCTTTTGTTCCTCTCTTGCCAAAGAAACCACCAGAGGCATGACGGAACCCCTTCCAGATTGCTACAATCTGTGAGTTACCCTGAAGGCCTCTCCAGGATGCTAAGAGATCCATCAGCTTTCTTGGCATCACCCAAGGTGTTCCCACCCTTGCAAAAAATTCGTTCCATGGGGTCTAGGCAATCTCACAGTGAAGGTGATTGACAGACTCCCCACACTTTTTGCACATGCTATCGGTAATTAGGAGGCCGCATGGATGGAAAGGAGTTTGTGGACAATGAGCTCGGTTAGGTTGAAATATTTAAATGGTGATGAGGCTTAGAGCCCCAATGTTTTCTCATTGGCATTCTTTTAGTCTTGCGAGGAGGTTATCACAGTATATTTAATGAATGTTTTTCATGGGTTTTATACTCTGGGAAAGTTTGAAAGGAGTTCCAATGCTACCTTTATTGTACTCATTCCATAGAAAGCGGGGATTGTGGAGATTGAGGACTTTTGTCCTATTAATTTAGGTGGAAGCATGTACAAGATCATATCCAAAGTTTTGGTTAACAGGATGAGAAATTGAGAATGATTAGCTAGAACTCATAATACTTTCATCAAGGGAAGACATACTAGACATAGTGCTTATAGCCAAGGAATGCCTTGATAGTAGACTTTGGGAGTTACATGTGTGCTCTACAAATTTCATCTAGAGGTGTGTGATCATGTCACTTGGGGCTTCTTCTTGTATTTGGTGTGAAGATGTGGCTTTGGGAGAAATGGCATGGGTGGATAATTTGTTATCTCTTTAGTGGATTTGATTGTTTGAATTAAAGGTACACCATTGGACTTTTTTAGCAGCTCTTGAGGCTTGGTTTGGAGGACCCTTTATCACCTTTATTTTTAAGAAATACTCTGTCCACAAAAAGAATTACAAAAACTATTTTGCTAACCAATAGGGTTAATCTGTTAATGCTAGATTATACTGTTTTTTTTATTATAAAGAAATTATGATATATCCTATCGGGTCATGTTAGTTTGTAAGCTTTCCTTTCATTATTCTCTTTATAGACCTAGCATTGCTGTTATTCTTTGTTGTTCTCATGGAGGTTTGATAGCTGGCTAATGCTGTAGAGAGTGGGTTTTTATCAGCATGCCAAAGAAGCTTTGATTTGGTCTTGTCCCATTTTTCTTTATGGATGATACCATAATTTTCTGTGAGGCTAATTTGTATCATTTCTGTCATTTGTGACACTTTTTCTTATGCTTTGAAGTTGTTTCGAGGTCAAAAATTAACTTTATAACCAAAGTTTGTGTAATGCCCTGGTCTCAGATGTATCAGAAAGTTATTAACTGTCACCTAAAATCATATCTCACAGTATAAATAATATGAACTCAAATGTCTTAATTACACATAGATCTTGTTTTAAACCAACTACTCCAAAATAATTAATTAGGAACACGACGAAGTCTCAAAATAAATATCAACCTTTCAAAATACCAAGATAACATAGCAAAGTAAAACTACTGAATAAACTCTCCAATAATCGAAGTACATCCCATACCCAGAGGTCTAGGGAGTTAGCTCCTGTCACTTAAAATCATCTTCCAACCTCATAGTATATATACTCCAATTTTCTATCAAACATATACTCATTTTTTCACATCATCTACTCTAGTATAATTAATCTAAGACATCACAAAGTCTCAAAACCTCCTAATAACCCAAGTCAACCGAACCAAACAAATCTACTAAATATAGTTCTCCACTAATCAAAGTATCCTATTTGCAATTAATCCACTATAGTCACATAGTCATACCCATGCTTTCTATTCTTGATTCTCAGGTAAAACATCCAAAATATTTGAAAATATTGTGTAGATGAGGGGTGAGTTATTAACAACTCAATACGGAGAGAACATATACTAGTATGTAAAATGAACATTTTCACAGAGTTCAGAATGCAGAATAAAACATTTTAACTTCAGAATGCAGATCCAAAAACATGTTATCAGAATATCAGTGACAATCCAAAATGTTCATATTCAAAAATACTTTGGTATAGCATAACTGAACATTATCATCTTATCATATCATATCAGAGTATTATATCTGAACATAGACCATGTTTAACCCCCGTAGTAGGGTTGTGCTATCCCTGGTGGCCAAATTAGGCAGGATCAGAATGTGAATCTTCCCCTTATTCATTATCAAAGCCCCGAGTGTGCAGACAGGAAAGACCATGTAGAAAAATCACTTTGTTTCAAAAATGTGTGCACTTAAAAACAGAAATGTTGGTACCAACCATATAACAGAGGCCACGATTTTACACCCATGGTAAAGTCATAATAGAACAAAAATAGAATCGGAATCATCGGATCAGAACCAAAAAGAAAATTAGATATAGAATCAGAATCTCATGCCAAAGGTTTTTCAGATGCTACATCATATCAAAACAGAGTACTGAATAGATTCATATCATTTTCATATAATCAAAATATATTTAGAGCATCTTCACATGGCATGCACAATTTTCAGATTTCATATTTGCTCTTTTTGCATAATTCAAAAATAGAACGCCAAAATTTTGGTCATGTCTATACTAGTCATGCCAAAAATATCTCTCTTCTTATTCAGATACAGTGAGTGATGTATAACAAAATGACTGAGGTTCTTTCCAATTTTCCTTTCATATCAAAAATGCATATTTTTCATAAATCAACTCTAGTCTATTTCTTTTTATGCAAAGTCTAGCATAGGAACCCCGCTTACCTAGACTTTTTAATCTCTAAATTTCCTCACAATAGTGCCAAGGGAACATCAATCATCACCTATAAAATAGTCACGTAACTTGTGTAAATTTTCAATTGAACTCATACTTCGTAGTTAAAATCTAAGATATAAAAATCTATATTTTCTTAATATCTAAAAATCCTCATAACCCTAAAATATCAACTCTCCCCAAAATACTTTGATTTTCAAATATTTTCTGCTAATAATTATATGATTAAACTCTAAAAATACTACCAAGCACAACATCTAATTTCTCTCAATTTTCATCATCAAACATGTCACGATAAAATAATAAACCCTAAAATTGTTTTTCTCGCAATATCCACTTTAAAAACCTAATGTTTGTAACCCAACTTCAATTTCCCGACATTTCTTCATTTTCCAAAAATAATTCAATCTTTCATGGGCCAATCTCTCACAAATTCATATAAGCCATAACGAACAAGTTTACACTCAAGTATGTCCTAACACGTGACACCACCCTCAATATCTATCTAACAAATGGTAATTATGGGCTTGTGAGAGAGGGATATCGGTGAGCTAGAGGGAGAACACATGAGTGAGAGAGAGAGAGAGAGAGAGAGAGAGAGAGAGAAAAGCTGGGTGAAGGTTGTTCATGGCGATGCAACCATGGGCGCTTCAATGGTGGCTACGTACATGGGCTAGAGCTGGCTGAGTAGCTCTTCACTTGGGTTTGTAGTGGCTTGTGGTGGCCGCAACATGGTACGGCGGTGAAGCTATAGTGGGTGCCCGTGCATGGCTAGGGGTTGGCCGAGGTGGGATGTGGCCTTACACGGTGGCCCTCGGTTGGAAGGGGAGGTAGTTAGTCTCAAGACTGCTCTGCTTTTGTTGTGGAAACAGAGGATGTCAGTTGTTGTTCCCTCTGTCCATGTGCGTGTTTCCATGGGAGTGGCTTGAAGCTGGTCGATTCGGTTGCTTCTGGCGGAGCCTTGTAGTGGTCCTACGGCAACGTGGCTCTCAATCTTCTCATGGCACTGCTGTGCAGTGGGTGACGTAAAGGGCTGGACGTGGCTACTGTGGTTTTTTTTTTTGTTAGGGGGGGGGGGGGGGGGGAGAACATCACCTAGCGTTATTAGATTTTAAGTAAGTGCTTTCTCATGGTTCTAGAGAATATTGTCTTTACAAGATCAGTGTAGTGGTGGAAAGTGGAGTTGATTTCATCATTCTTTCAGCTCTTGTACTCTTTCAGGTTTGTAGGTAGGGGTGTGGGGAGGACCCAGTGGATCCCTTTCAACAAAATAAATTTTGAGGTGAGAACCTTCTATCTTAGATACCTTGAGTTCCCTCTTGCCCTCCCTTCTCTTGGAAAGGCATTTGGGGAAATGAGGATCTTCTTTGAGGGTGTCTTTCTACGTTCGGACAGCAGCAGTTTGAGAGATGCTAACTTTGGATAATCTGTGAAAGGGACATTTCTTGTGCATACCGTAACAATGGACCTCTATATGTGGGTCCCGGTTTTCCATCTTTTGTTGTAGCATGGGTCATGTTACAGTGGGTGATAGATTTGGCTTGTTGGAGAGGTAAAAAATGTTGGCCAGTGTAGCACAGAAGCTTGGTGGGCAGTTCTTTTGTCCTCAATGTGGTGTAATTGGAAGGAACTCAATTCTTGATCCTTTTAGGGTTGTGAATAGAAGATGCTAGAGCTAAGAGTCATTATGCTAAAAGCACTATGCCTAGATGTGAGTTTATTAGTAGTCCTAGCTTTTCCAATTATCTATGATATATGTCTGGTTGCTTTACTTCTCCCTAAGTAGGTGCCTTCTACGATATACCTCCTGATAACATTGTGTTTGCCACTTTGCACCTTAATAAAATTTCTTTACTTATCAGATAGAAATTTGTAATGAGGTAAAATTCTAGTCACAGAATTGAATGGAATGGTGAGGATTTGCTGCTGTAGTGAAATGAATCTGCTGCTTTAGCTGTTCTTCATTTGGAATTGCGAATTCAGGGTTTTTTTTTTTAAACCTTACCATGTTGTTTTCTTATAACTTATACATAATTTATTTCTTTAATTTCTTTTTCATTTTTAATGGTTACACTGCGTACTGACATGCTTCATGATGTTTAGGTTTGTACTGGAGCTAAGAGTGAACAACAGTCAAAGTTAGCTGCACGGAAGGTAATGATGCCTTGCAAATTATATCCGGCTGTATATATAAGGATTTAGATATAGGAGATGTAGATGACTGGCAAGCTGTTTGAAAATTTGTAGTTCTGGTTTCCTTTGCAAATGGCTAAGATCTTTAAACTAGCATCCAAAACTTGAAATTTTAACAGGAATAAATGTTGAACCATGCAATCCCATAACCTTATCTGGACTACAGTTCCATCTTTTATTAGGAGGGGACGAGAAATAATAATAATTGCCCATCCATCATTTTGTGTCCATAAAATGCAAATTGTCTATGGCTTGAGAAGGAGCTAATACTGTTGTTATAATATTGAAGTGCCTTTTTATCAATTCTTACATGATATCTCTGCTTTTCAGTATGCACGTATTATTCAGAAGCTTGGTTTTCCAGCTAAGTTCAAGGTATTTATTTTGGTGCAACTCTCTCTCTTAAATATGTATGTACATAAAAATAGAGATTCTTGCATATGCAGCTTGTTACACTACAAAGGTTTATTGTTTGTCTGACACATGGTTTTCACTATTGCAGGATTTCAAGATTCAGAACATTGTCGGCTCTTGTGATGTTAAATTCCCCATCAGGCTTGAAGGCCTTGCATATTCCCATGGTGCCTTTTCAAGTGTAAGTGATGAGAGTATGTTCATCCGTGTCCATTATTTGGTATTTTTGTTTGAGTTACTTGTCTGTGATTGGAGACAAGGTTGTCCTATAAAGCCATTTTGAAATTGAATGCTTTCTTTGAATTCTTTTGTTATCTTGTATGTGTATACATGCAGTCAATACATATGAACATGTATGCATTCATACAAATATACATATGCACAAGCATACACACAAGTGTGTACATGTTTATATATAAATTGATATTTCTCACTTGTTGACTTGACAAAATGGATAGTATGTAAATTGAACTGTTCAGAAAATTATTATCGAGTTAAAAAGGCCAGTTGATATTGAATAAATGATCCCTAAATGAGTTTGTGTAGGTATCGTTTTTCTTTGGCAAAATTTCAATGTCATTTGGAGCATGCAAAATTTAGAGAATGGTGAGCCCTTATTGACTTCTCTTTTCATTCTAATGGTCAGTATGAACCAGAGCTGTTCCCAGGGTTGATCTATCGGATGAAACAACCGAAAATTGTGCTGCTTATTTTTGTGTCAGGAAAGATTGTTCTTACAGGAGCTAAGGTGAGATCACTAGACTTGTTTTGTTCTGCCCTTCCAGATTTTGTATTCCATTCTGGCTTGATCTGATGAGCACTATTTCATTTTCAATCATTCAGGTGAGGGACGAGACCTATACAGCCTTTGAGAACATATATCCTGTCCTTACAGAGTTCAGGAAAACCCAGCAATGGTATGACACTTGATTATAATTGCTTTTGTTCATATTTGATTATTATTGTGGAGTTGATTCTGAATCTTTCGACAAAGTGTATTTTATATTGATAAGACCTTCTAAAATCAGATTTGTTAGGCTTGTTTGGAAAGGCCTGGCCTTATAAGTTTTTTGGTGATGGGATTGAGTCCCCAATTTAATGCCCCATGAAGTGTTCTTGATATTCCTTGGCTTCTGCCTGGGTCTTTTGTTGCTCCTTTAGGTTTGGCGTTAGAGTTGTTTTTTCAGTCTGTGCTGTTTGATGGCCAGGAAAATGCAATGAAGTAAAGTTTGGAATATTATGTTTGGTTGGGGTTGTCATCATGACTTTCATAGAACAATTATTTTTCTTGTCCCACGAATTTCTGGGCTATCAAATGGAGCAGGTTGGATTGCTTTTTAGTTTGGTCCTGTCAGATTTTCAACTTTATTACTGAAACAAGTTGAGGTTCCTATCAGGCTCTGTTTGGTGTGATGGGTTTAAAAAAGTACATATCATTTCTAACAACCTGCTCTCTCTCTCTCTCTCTCAATACAACAGGATTAGATCAATGCCTTTGAATATACAGAGCGTGTTGTTGGTATGTATGTTTTCTTGTGTTATGATAACAAGGTGAACTCATCTCTGTTGTATCGGATTCGATGCAGATTTTATCGGAGAAGCCTGCGGGAAGTTTCTAAGGTGGAAAACCTGGCACTATAACTGCCGAGCTTGTATTGAGTTGTAAATATGGAAGCAAATTGTGCATTGGGTTCTCAAATGGTTAAGTTAGAAAAATATGTTTGGCGTCTGCATTTTATATTTAGTTCAGATAAAGTAGTGGAGAACCTTTATATTTACAGATTTGACGTGAAAAGAAGGCAAAAAACGAGGGGTAAAAAAAAAAAAAGGAATCTTCCAACTTTTTGTTGGACTTTCGGCTTTTGACTCTTGGGGCATGCATACCAAATTTAAACTCATTTGTTTATGTATAAAAATGCAGCACTTTCGGACTAATCAAATGAAAAAGCTGTTTTATTCTGTCTCTATATGCAAAAGGTAAAATCGGTGATTTAATGAATGGTATGCTGCAGACATTAGTCTGATTTGAATGCCAAAACTACAGAAAAATAAAATAATCTTTCACCACAAACGTACGCAAATGATAGGTACGTTTTACAGATAAATCAATTGTGCTACCAGTGAATGCAACTCAAAAGATAGCCGCTATAGCGATTTGACATTGTGACTAAATGGACGTCTCAGAAGGAAATTTTGCTTGAAACATAACTGTTTACAGACTAATTCACTACTATTTATTAACAATTTTACTATTATTTATAGATAATCTGAGATATTTTTCATATTCAAACATAACCAAAGATGACTAAGTTTTTCTCGAGAGATTGCTTAGGAAGTCGTAGAAAGCAAAGATAAATATGGTTCGATCAAGACTATTGGGAAGTTGTATAAACACTCTTGACATGTTCAAACCCTTCTAAGTTTGAAGTCGAAAATCAATATGGATTTCATTCCAGCCATCTTCATATTTGCTCTCTACAGCAAATATTTTTGTCTGTCTAGTTTTTCAACCCCATTTATATATTTTGACTTTGCAGTGGCCACATTAACCATAGCCACTCGATGCAATAAAGCAGCAAAATGGGTAGAGGCATATAGAGTCTAGGTGCAAGGCCTCTTCAATTCTTTTTACACTCCCTATTGTTTCAATGAGAGAATTTCAGGTAATGATAATTTAGATACGAGAGAAACTCAAGGCTGGTTGGGCGAGGTTGTTATTTTTACACCCACCAATAAAAGTTGGCCACATAGGAGGTGTAGGAACTAAACATCTACACCTGCACGCAGAGTTCCTCTTCCCCCTCCCTCTCTCCCATGCATTCCTCTTCTTCCCCCTCCCTTCAGAGAAAAACGACGAAAGCAATTCCCTTCTCCCTCCCTTGCTCACATATCACCAAAATTCTTTATTCAAATTGATGACCATTTGCTGTACCGAGCATAAGCAAAAATAAAATTTTCTAAATGATCCAGACCACCTCCAATCAAGATCCAAATACTCTATTTGCCATGAAATGAAATATGAAGTCTAATGGTTGCATAAGTTTGAGAAATGAGAGTTGCAGACCAAAACAGCAAGTTACTTGACATGATTATACGCAAAAAGGAAATCCCTCCCACATTTTCTCCACGGCCAAACATATTTCTCCCACATTTTTGCAGCACCATAAACGTACAACAAATGGATGAAGAAAGAAAAAAAGTACCTCGCCAATGGCAACAGATCTCCAAAAACCTTGTAGAGAGCGTATTTTACAGCCCAACATTAGAGAGAGAGAGAGAGAGAGAGAGAGAGAGAGAGAGGGGATAGACGGGGGAGGAGAACGTGGGTGGGGGGAGGGAGAGGGTGAGAGAGAGATCATCTACGTGAGGATGCAAAATGCATTTTGCTGAGACGTCTATGTGGCAGCTCTTAATTGGCGGGTGTAAAAAAACACTACACACCTGACCAGTTGGGAGCTTCACCCTTTAGATAAACCTAGCCATCACTTTGGGGTATGGACAAGTTTGGGCACCCAAATGTATCACCTCATACATTCATTTCCTGTTATGAAACCACTAGGTAGAACTCACTCTTGAAAACCGACTTACAAGGGAAGGGTGCCTAGGGGCTTATAAACTACCAACCAATCCTATACTTAGTCAATATGGGATCATAACAACCACTAAGCTCTGCAGCCGACATCCCCGGCGATCTCCATGCTCACACAGGCTGGCTGTGCGCTAGGTCTTTCCTAGCTCTGGACGAACGCTGCCATGCCGGCATCACCCCCCATACTGCACGATTGCAACCGTCGCAACATGGCCTTAGAACTGTGGGGTGGCTCTAATACCATTTGTTATGAACCCACTAGGTAGAACGAACTCACCCTTGAAAACCAGCTTACAAGGGAAGGGTGCACACTACCATGCCGACATCACCCCCCGTGCTGCATGATTGCAACCGTCACAACATGGCCTTAGAACCGTGGGGTGGCACTGATACCATTTGTTATAAACCTACTAGGTAGAACTCACACTTGAAAGCCGGCTTACAAGGGAATGGTACCTAGGGGCTTATAAACCATCAACCAATCCCATACTTAGTACTCAAATTACCAATCTGTTTTTCACAATAAAATACATTGATAGAGGAGCTCTCTTCGAATTTCTTATTGCTGTCCTCGTCGTCATTGGAGACCATGAAGACTAATCATCATCATTGGAGAGCCTAGAGGCATGAATTACCTTATTGACATGCATGATGACGATGATGAAGACAAAGATGACACAATAATGTATCTGTAGCATAGAGCAGCACAGCTGCTAATGCTAGTAATTTACAGTTGACTTGATTGCATCCAACATCTGCATATAAAAAGGCAGAGCAGATACCATATCAACAACAAGATGTATGCCCAAATATTATAACAAGGGTGATATGCAGGAAAAAGATCCACACAACTTACCTTGCTCTTTGTAGGCATGTAGAAAGGTTCAAAAACAAGAGGGAAGGGGGTGTCCAGACCACATACCCTGGCTACAGGGGCTTCTAACTGCAAAAGACGAAAACTAATCAGCGACTCAGTTCCAGGTATCAGCTGAAGTCCACAATAATACAAGCTGACTGAGGAAGCAAGCATATGACTATATTTCAGATGCTTTATATAATCAAAGAAAGTATTTTTTAAGTCAAGTTATGATTAATCATAACTTAATGTAATTTCAGCTTGACTCAATTCAGGATCCCATTATTATCACAAAGAATCCAAGTAAAAACTTCACAAGTATTGAAAAAAAATAAAAGAAAATGGGCCATCGGAAGCTTCTTACAAGTTGAGATTTTTCTTTTTTCAGTAACTTCAGTCATTTGATGACAGAGAAAATATGCTTACCCTTAAGAAACAACGTTCAACAATAGAAGCGGAAATTTCGGCCCCAAAGCCTCCTGTCACTGGAGCTTCATGACTAATCTACACGGGAAATTTTACTGGTCATCTATAATGGTACCAACTAGATCTCATAAAGCATATTTTGTATGGAGAAATTATGCTTACAAGAAGTCTTCCAGTTTTTCTGACAGAGGATTCTACTGTTTCCTTATCCCAAGGTATTAGAGTTTTCAGATCTATCAGTTCACAAGAAATTCCTTCCTGCAAAGCCGAATGGTTTGAATGGAGTTTATGAAAGTAAGGTGGATGATATTCAGAACTGTTTATGTTTCATGATACAACCCCATAGGTTATAACAAACAAGTCAAACTTAGTTACATATTAGCAATTTTGTATTTATCTAAATCAGGAAACATTTAAACTTCAGAATATCTCTGGACTATAAAAAAATTGATTTCCTGAAAAGTTTACATTTAAGTTATGAAAAAGCAATGTCTTTGTGAGAATAGCACCAGTCATTCTGTAAATATTTTAATGTAATTTATTTTTTCAACGATGAAGGGAACTTTTTTTCTTGAAACATTGATGAATAGTTTTCCAGAAATAAGAATCACTTGCCTTTTCAGCGTCAAGACAGGCATGTTCCATTACAGATAACTGAGATCCCCACCCAACAAGCGTAATATCACTGCCTTCTCGAATCACCTTAGCATCACATTTTCAAATTTCTTTACTATCAAAGTTCCCAAAATACATTAATACTGAGTATTATGTTAGAATTATTCAGAAATGTTGAATTAAGAAGCAACATACCTCTGCCTCTGATAGAGGCAACATAAAATCATGCTCAGGAACCTCTTCTACCGCCAAACGGTAAAGCCACTGAAACACAAGACATTTACAGTGAATAATGTAAAATTGTAATGTAAATAATGATGGTCTAATGATACAATTAAGTTACCAGAAATATGCAATACCTTTGGTTCAAAAAACACAACAGGGTTTGGATCACGTATGCAGGACAGCAACAACCCTTTTGCTTGCCGTGGGCTTCGAGGGATGACCACCTTTATAAGAACTTGCTTTGTGAGAAATGTAATAATTTTTTTTTTCACAAGAGAGAAGATATTTTATTGATGTTGAAATAGGCATTAGCCCAAGCGCACAGGAAGTATACAAGAGATTACACCTAGTTGGGAATTACAAACGGATACAAGGAAATCATGAAAGTTGAGACCATTAAAATTTATAACAATGGCCCACATAAATAAAGTCTTCAGGGAAAAACTCTTAGATTCTTCCAAAGAGGACTCCCGATCCTCATAATTAGGGTCATTCCTTTCCCTCCAAATGAACCAAAGCAGACAAAGAGAACCATCTTCCACAAAGTTGCAATCTAGGGTATCCCTTGAATCCCTCTCCAACTAGCTAGTAGATCAAACACCCTCCCAGGCATAACCCATGCTAATCCCTCTTTGCTGAAAAAGTAATTCCATGAGGCCCTGACAAACTCACAATGTAGAAGTAAATGATCCACTGTTTCACTACTACTTTTGCACACATACAACACCAGCCAATAAGGATAAACCACGTTTCCTTAGCTTGTCAATGGTCAGGATCTTCCTTAAGGATGCAGTCCAAACAAAAAAAACAGCCTTTAAGAGGCGCTTTACTCCTCCAAATACTCTTCCAAGGAAAGTGATTACTAGCTTGAGTGGTAAGGACCTCATAGAAAGAACGATCAGAAAAGTTTCCTTTACTAGGAGTCCAAACAAACTTATCCACCACTGTATCACCAATACCAGCAAGTTAAAAAATTCAGCAAAAGACACCAACTAAAGCTGACATTCCACTGTTGTGAGCCATTAGTAATTTCCCTCAAATCAGCCACCAAAGCATCCTCTTCCCATGCAATTCTGAAAATAGAGGGATAAGCATCCTTAAGAGCCGTCTCTCCAACCCAAACATCATGCCAAAAACTAATTCTATTACCATCCGCCATCATCAGGCTAGCGTGTCTAGAGAAGGACCCCTAACTTTTCTGGATATTTTTCCATAACCCCACTCCATATGCCCCCCCTAACTTCGTTAGAACACCAACCACCCCTAGTACTCCCATACTTGGTATTGATCACCACCTTCCATAAAGCTTCACTCTCATAATTATATCTCCACATCCATTTCCCTAAGAGAGCCTTGTTGAAGACCCTCAAATTGTGAACCCTCAACCCACCAACCCTCATTGGAAAGTACATGTGTGATGCCCCATATGATAAGAATAAACGTAGGGGGTGTATGGGATCTCAAACTGCTTAGGAAAGAGAAGTTCTGGCTCTTTATAAGGTTTCAATGGGATTCCAATTGTATCATTGACTAGTCCTTTTAGAGTATAGGCTATGTGGCTTGAGCCTTCCATTGGGGTGTTACAAATGGTGTCAAGAGCTCATCCCAATGAGAAATATGGGACTTGAGCCGTACCTTCTACGATATCTACGATGGACTAGCCCAACGTGGATGTTTGGAATTTAAGGGGGGAGATTGTGATTACCCATATGATAAGGATAATGGTAGGTGGTGTATGAGATCCCACATTACTTGGGAATGAGAAATTCTTGCTCTTTATAAGGTTTAAATGGGGATCCAACTGTATCATTGACTAGTCCTTTTGGAGTATAGCCATGTGGCTTGGGCCTTCTATTGGGGCGTTAAAACATGTCATGCCAATCAACTAAATGAAACTTGAACTCCTCGCCTAGCCCACTCCACAAAATATCTCGTTGGAGCTTCACAATCCATGAGGCAACACTTCAGACATTTCTTTTATGTGCACATTTTGGACATGAATGGTGCATTTTGAAGTGGACAATGGACTTCAGAGAAACCAATTAGCAAAAATACTGCAATACCAGGCGATATACTTTTTTTTATAAGTAATCAAGAACTTTATTAATAAAAGCATTAGGCATAGCCCATGTACACAGTACATATAGAGAAGCCACAACAAAGCAGGATTAATCACTGATATAAGAAAATCATGAACACTTGGTCCATTAAAATCTATTGCAATTTCCCAGAGGAACAAAATACTAAAAAAGAAGGCTTTAAGTTCGTCCATTGCCCGCTCATGATCATACAATTTTTTTTTTATCAGTAAATAAGAATTTATTAATATAGGCGGAGCCAAGTACGCGGGACATATACAAGAGCAACACCGATCTTGCAACATTTCTACCATTTGTTACCCTCCAAATGCACCGCAATAGGCAAATGGGAGCCATCTTCCATAATGTAGCAATTTATAGATTGTCTTGTAAGCCCCTCAAGCTAGCTAGAATGTCAACCAACCTTCTAGGCATCACCCATTCCAAATCCCCTATCAAAGAAATCATTGCATAAGGTCCTTGCTACCTTGCAGTGTAGTAGCAACGACCTTGCAGGTGATGTATAACTGTTTTTTGTAATTATAATGATAGATAGACACACGCACACGTTTTAAGCGTTAATTTGCAAGCTAATATATATTTGTTAGAAGTAAACAAATAAACGTTTAAGCTTTAAAAATTTGCAAGCTAATATACAGATAGTAAAACACTTCTAAAGGTTATTTTTTTAGTTATTTGACAGAAAACAGAACATCACTTAAATTCAGGACAGCTCTAAGTCTCAAAGTGAGCATTGGACATCAGCAGAAAGATGCATGTCTTGATATTCAACAATCCAAATTTGAATAGAAGAGTCCTACAAGTTACCATTAATGTCTGATGTGATGGCTGTGGATATAAATGGTTTCTCATTTTTCCACTGAAAACGACAAAAGTGAAGACAAAATTTCAAAATAAAAGAACTTTATCAACAAGTTTTCACTGTTGGTGTGGTTGACATTCACTTAAGATATGGTCTACCAATGGAGCTCCCTTTTCACAAAGACCACATCACTGAAATGTACATACCATGCAGAGGGATATTTCATACGATTCTTAACAGATTGGACAGCCTTACAATGGAAGTGTTTCTTCAGAATAATCCCATACAGTTAGTAAGTGTGCCACTGATCCTTTTAGAAAAGGGCTAATTGAAAAATAAGAAGAAATCCTTGAAAATAGACCAGATGCCTAAGAAGAATTAAAAACATACTTTGATACCAGGAACATGACAGAAGAACGCTTCAGGGGACTGCGAGTGATAATGTCCACCGTGGCCCACCGCTCCATAAGGGGCTCTTATTGTTAAACCTAGGCAGAAATGCTGAAGTTCAATATGTGGAAAAAAAAGAAGAAGAAGAAAAAGAAAATGATAGCGAGAAATTACCTCCACAATTGAACTGATTCCCACTCCGGTATCTGAACTTTGCAGCTTCATTGACAATCTACAAGAAACTTTCTGTTACACGAGTCAATTGCGAGTCAATTATTAAACAAATCAGTGGGCAGGAGGCATGCCTGATCAAAGGCAGGAAAAATATAGTCTGCAAATTGGATTTCTGCTATGGCCCGATTGCCCTATCATGTCGGATGAAACAAAAAGTTACTGCTCTAGGATGCAACCAAATAAAAGCAAATTGTAATGAAGTTTTGATTTTTAATCTCAGCAACAAATACCCTAAATTCAAACTTACCATCGCAGCTAGGCCAATAGCAAACCCAACGATGCCCTGATTATAAGGCAGTGTTAGAATAACAACATCTTTTTTGATACGAGTGTTAGAATAACAACATCAAATGCACCTTAATTCAAACATATTAATTATATATTAAACAAAGAAAAGCAATAGAACCTAATAATAGAAGTGGAATAAAAACATGAAAAAAATGTATCATGCATCATCAAATGGTCGGGTACAGCTTTCTATAATACTAATTTTGTTGGGGCCTTGATATAAAAAAGCAGTAATTTCATCTCAAGAAGACAAACTCTTGTTCACATGCCACCATCAGGTGTATAGATAGAATAACAAGGGCAGTGTAGTAAAAGTCAGAAAACAAAACTACCTGTTCACACAGAGGGGTATTGAAAACCCTACTTTTACCAAATCGATCAGCTAAACCTGTTGTGCAACGGAAGACGCCACCAAAGCTCACATCTTCTCCAAATACAAATGCACTAAAAAGAAATGCAACTAATGAGGGGAAATATGCATGATTATATTAAAAAACATAAGCACAATGAGGTAAGTTATATTAGTAAAAAGAAAAACAACCATTAATTAGAAATGATCAGAAAGAATTTATATCTTCGCATAAAGAAATAATCTAGTGAGCTACAACAAATGATTTCAGACAACCACAGAAGTGAGCAATGTCTGCCATGTTCTTCAGAGCTAATGAATTAATCCAATTCAAAATGGAAGAATTTCTTTGAGTAAAGATACTTTAAGATAGCATGAACTAATATTTCAAAGTCAAAATCCTCCACTAAAGCAAGCCTAGCAGATTGCCACCATAAACTTTTATATCTCCTCCTTAACATGAATGAGTAATTAAAATTGACACCAACTAGTGACAAGAAGAAGGAAAGTCATCAAAGATAGTTCAGTTAGAAATCAATTCCTCATACATTACCACTCTGTAGAATAGCCACTAGACAAAAAGACAATATACAGAAGTTTGTGGAGTTAAGAAAACTGACAATTTTAATTCAATCATTTCGAAATAAGAATTGAGATGTGAAGATCACAGAAGTAAGCAAATATTTTGAAACAATAGGGCGATCTTATAGATATTATTAGCTAACAATAATATAAAAGAAAGAAAAAAATGCCATTTAGGCTAAATAATTAAATGCTATAGTTTTGAAGTTGTTACTAGGACATTGCCGGTAATTAATAAACTTCATGCCCTAAGCAATAACTAAAGCTACTCCTCATGAGCATAATATCGTTCTGTGCATCTTAAAAATTGTGTAAGTATTAAGAATTTCAACACCATACTATAGGCATTGCCAGAAAGGAACTCATTCTATATATATATATATATATATATATAAAGATTAGGCGTAGCCCAAAGTATCCGAGTAAAAGAAATAGAAGTAGATACAAGAAAATCATACAAGCTTAGTCCATTGGAACCTATAGCTAGTGTCCAGAGGAACAAAGTTCATCCATTGTCCTTTCTACATCTTCACAACTCCGAACATTCATTTACTAACAAGTGCACCACAATAGGCAAAAGGGAGCCATCTTCCGCACTGCTGCGATTCGTTGGATGCTAATAAACCTCTCAGTTTTCGGTTACTAAACGCATGAATGATGACACAAACTTTAAATTTGGGAATTTTGTGAATTTATCGCCTAGCCTTTTTCTTAAAAAAATAATATACCGGCAACAGCTATAGGTTTAATAAGAAACAAGCTATCTTTCTTTTTTTCTTTTTTTTTTTGCCTTCCTTGACAGTCCGACAGTTGAATCCTAAGAAACCAGAAAAAGAAAGAGAGAGCTCACCGAGGATCGGTTTCCAAGGCGGTGTGAAGCGCTTGGTTGATCGCAGAGTAGAGGTTCATGGATTTACCAGTTGGCAGGAGAAGCTTGTCATCGCAAGCAGTCGAAAAGCCCCTTCTAGAAGTATAAGAAAGGGACCTTCCAAATCTGCTGAGAAAGGTGGCTGCCATGTCTAAAGAGCAGAAGAGCTATCTACGTTTACGTGAAAAAGCGAGTATCCGATTTCTTCGATGAGATTAATGTTGGAAATTAGGCCCGTTTGTTTCTACTCTTAAATTAAAAAGGAAAATGATAGAGATGCATGGATGGATGGTGTTAATGTTATCTTAAAAATGTTGGTGTCGATGATAGAGATGGATGGTGTTAATCTTTATCTAAAATTTAAAGAAAAATGTTTTTAACTATAAAAAGATTTTATAAAAATAAACTCAACATTAAATTGTAAATTTATATTTACTATAAAATAGATCTAATATATCATATCAAATCGTTAAACATATTATATCAAATCATATCAATTCATAGAATTTGTAATATTTCTCAAATTTAAAAGTAAAATAATAGGTACATCCATAATATGTCCCTATCATTTGTATTGGTTGTTTTTATTTTAACATTTATGTTTATTTATTTTTTTAGTAGTATTTTTTCTTTTTTCTGTATTTAAAAAAATTTTAAAAAAAAATTATTTAACACCATATACAAAGTGTAGGTACACTTCTGTGGTGGTTGCATTGCATCACCATCCATCTTAAAGACTAGAAATAATGTTTTAAAAAGTCAAACTTACGAAACATTAGAACACGTTTGGATTTAGAGCTGAATTGAGATAATTTGAATTCTTTATAAATAGTTAAAAGTTGAGATGGTGGAATAAATTTTGTAAAGTTTATCTAAGATGTGTTTTGATATTAAGATGAGTTTAAATATATTTATGAGAAGTTGAGAAAGATTACGAGTCCCGCATTTAAAAATGTGTTGAGTTAAAAAAAATTATAAATCCCATATGTAATAAGATTTTGAATTGAAATAAGTTTAGTTATTTGAAAATTGAATATTTAGATGTTAAATTCAAATTAAAATTAGATTAAACTAAATCTAAGTTTCAAGCTAGGCTTTTCTCTTGTATTACATCTTGCATACTTAGGCTTTGCCTATTCATATTAACATTAGCGTTTACTTATAAAAAAAAAAAAAAAAAGGTTTCAAGCTTGGCCTAAAAAGATATTCACACAACCAGGTTGTAGTTTTTAATGTTCAATAATTTTTTTAGCTGGATAATATGTCCACCAGTAATGAATAATGAATTTCTAGTTTCTAGTTTCTAGATTATTTATTAGTCTATGCATACTAATATAGATATTATTTTCCTTATGGGAAAAGTCCACAAGAATAGAAGGGTTTTACTGCTCATTATCTCCGTACATTACATATCACATTTTTTAATTTTAATTATTTTTTATTTTAATTGTATTAAATTAATTAAATTCTTATATTCATCATCTATATACTACATATTTAATAAGGAAAAAATAAATAAAAATTATATAGTTCGTGAAAATGATGAATAGGATTTTTCCTTAAAAGAGAGAGAAAGCAACAACAACTACACTTTGGAAGTTAAAAACAAAAACGAAAATACTGCTTGAACTCCCAACTATATTGTAATATTTTCCCACCTTGATTCTAGCTCTCTCTTACAAATACAAAAGCAAAGTTGCTCTGCAGCAAGTAGCTCTAGATTTTACAAGACAGGAAATACCCAAGAAGAAAAAAAGAAAACACAAAAATAAAATAAAAGAAAACGCCAAAATATGAATATAAAAGCCACTGAAACAAGAAACCCTAAACCCAAAATCCTAGAGAATCAGAACCTGTTAGGAGCTAGCCACTTTTAGAATAGACCCAAAGAAAGACCAGGGTTCCCAACGATTAAATTAAACCTACCCTGCCTTTGCCATGCTTGAAAAATCTAAAGATGACATTCCATCCCTCAACGGAAGATACTCTTTCAGGCACGAGCAAGAAGCATCCAACACGGCGGTCCAACAAATAGGTAGAATTAGCCAGTAGCTAGTTCAACATCACATAAAATCAACAACCTCCGGCAAAATTCCTTGTTAGAAATCCCAGTGCACATGGACCACCGTTGTGCAAGGCAGAGGCTAGCAACCATTTGCAACACCATTTGCTAGAATTCTATTCTCTGGCACCATACCCTGCTTAGCACCGTTAGGCACATCTCCTGTCTCCACAGCTGAACCGTTCCCCAACAGTTTTGGATCCTCTTTAGTCTCATCAGAAAGGATAGGCTCCTTGATCAAATCTGAGGCAGCCTCCAGCAAGTTCTGGGTTTTCAGCTCACCATTCGCCCTTTCTATCCTCTCATCAGAGTGCTTTCCTTCCCAAACCTGAAATTCAAAAAGATCAACAGTTCACAAAAATATTAAGCTCACATGGCAAAGATATAGTCTACAAAATCTTGTGAAGAATAATTTGAGAACTGATATAAAAGGTAAGAAAAAGAAATTCATCGATGCTACAAAAGGCCTACAAATGAGCATATGGCAAAAAAGATTGGTGTTTTGGGGCGCGGGGGGGGGGGGGGGGGGGGGCGCGGGCGGCAAGGGCTCAGTCTTGCCTGTTTTGGAAAATGCGGTTGCTTAGCCTTCTTCTCTTGAATTGTCTTCTGGCGGGCCTCATAAAATGCAAAATCATCTAAAATACATGTTTTGCTGGAATGCTCCTTGAATACTTTAATCATTTTCAGCCCTGGCTCTAACTTAACCTACACACAACCAAGTGTTAGAATTTTTTTTTGATGAGTAAATCAAGTGTTAGCAATTTAGAAGGGGAAAACAAAGAACACCAGGAAAATACAAAAGCCAAAAGTACAATTACCTCCTGAGTGTCCCTACTATTAGTGACAGGTTTGTTCTCGTTGTTCTCAAGGGTGATGTGCTTCAACAAACTGTTGGGAACATCCTTCACAATGTGCCACTTAACAGGGAAGCAGCCATTCCACTTGTCTTGTTGCCAGTACTCCACGCTCTTCTCAAAATCAACAGCTCCTACCATCTCCGCAAGGCCAACAAACTGCCCACTGGTATTTACCTAGACAAGAATAGAGAAAAATAAAAATAAAAAACATTTAGGAGCAAATAATACATGAAAAGAAATTTTAGATCTGCAAATTCTCGCGGCTAGATTCTCACCGAGAAGAAAAGAAAAACAGGGCAAGCACCAGATTTATCCTGAGCTTCCTGGTATGCTGCATGAAGCTTCTTGTTGCCATTTTGTGTGCTGGCCCAAACACTATACTTGATGCTCTTATGGACATCATCCTCACTGTATGACTTTATAACAAAAAACTTTGCCTCAGTATACTCCTCAGGGAAATCTGGTCTGTTGTATTGTTCACGGTCTGGAACTACAATCATCTTATCCTTCTCCTCATCAGTAGCATTTATTGGGTCATTCGGCACCTTAGTTGCCAAGGCATTGGGTGCAAAAGTTTTGTGGTTTTTTGAAACCTTAAATCTAGGCCCTTTGTTCAATTCATTCAAACCATCAGAGTTCTCATTACCGTAACCAAAACGTCCCCTGGGTTTCTGCTTACCGTCAAACACCAACCATGGCCGTCCATTTGCTCGTGTATCATATCCATGAGTACCAAATCCCATGCCAGATCTGACAGAATTTCCATACTGGCCATATAACTTTGGCGGGTACGCCCTACCCATAAACCCAGGAGCTGCATTCATGCCAGTCATCGGTCTTGGATGGTGCAAACCCTGTTGGATCAGAAGAAATAATGCTTCAATAGAAAGTTCAATGAGGTGCAAACATGAAGCTACAAAAAAAAAAAACCGTAGGACACCCTTTTTAAAAGCAGCACTAAATTCAACAACTCAGTTAAACGCTATTTACTCAATTATTTCATTTAACTTTCAACAGAGCAGAAGCTTGGAATGAACCGAAAGGCTGAGCTGCTCAACCAACAAAAGAATTCCAACAAAATATTTTCCTTTATCCTATTAGTGTATACTTTGTCTCAACTATGACCATAGCTTCAACCAACCAGCAAGAAACCTAGTTGATGTCTCAGCCAGTCTTTTAAAAAACCATACAACACCTGTTTAATTAAAATATAAACCTTTAAGCACCCAATGAAATAATGTGTTGGTCATGCATACAATATAATTACTATTTGGACGAAAGTTCTGATTCCTTGAAGATGGAAGATTATTGCCATTTGAAATTGGAGAAGAGATCGCCGTGCTAGTCACAGGTCGATGATGCCCATCTGACAGCAGTGGACCATCTAACCATGGGAAGGGAGACCTCAACACATCAAAACTAAATCTTCCATCCTGATAATTGGAGTTAGGACCATGCCCTGAAAGAGCACCAGATCCATATGAACGGCCAGAAACAAATGAATTCTGATGAGCTGGCTTTAAGGGAGTGGAAACATAATTTCCCTTGACAGAACTGCCATTTACAACCCCATTAGAATTCCCATTAGCTGCATCCACAGGCAAAGGCTTTTGATCAGCAGCTGCAGAGGTAGAAATGTCATTTTGAGGGGCAGCTGGACTTGGGGTGTAAGGCCCACTGGTTGGATTCAGTGGCTGGAAGAATGGATACTGGTAGTGCTGAGGCCCATATAACTGACCATCATTACCCATAGTTGGAACTGGGGAACCTGCAGGTGAATATGGACCATATGGTGCATATCCATAACCGTGGTGATACATCAGAGACCCGTTATCCCCATAAACTCCCTGAAAAAAGAAACAGTTACATCATAACATAAGCTTATAATATATCAGAATCATTTGTGTACATGACTAAAAAGCATATACAAACATATCAAGAATTTATTATAACAAAATAAAAAATTCACTTGATACCAAGGTTATAGAGAGAAATGAATATCATCGCTGTGAAAGCACAAACTTACAGAAGTCATCTCAACTCCATCAGGATTCAGATATCTTGAGTAGTCATCCCACTCATTACCCGTCCCATCATAGCCTAAAAAATAAATACAGGTAAACACAAGACTTTAACCTTCCAACATTAAGGAAAGAAATCCAGCAGCAGACGACATGTCATCCAGACAATAATGTTTGAATGGGGGAAAAACATAGAAAGTTTAATCTTCCAACAGATAAAATCCCAAGTTCCCGTATCAACTTACTTCCATAGAAATAGGCAGCGGGTGGATAACCATTAGGTACATAACACACGGATGGATCCACGAAATCAGGTAGTAATGGAGTCACAGACCGCTCAAATGATGGGATCTGACCGTTTGTAGCATTGGCAGAATCAACAGACCCATATTGATTGGATGAAGGCTGCATAAAAGCGTAATCAATTTTAAGCCACATAAATAGCAGTAAAACCAGAGGAATTTACCTTGTAATGATTTTTAATTGAAACTCAATCAATCAAAATAGATGTTTCGCCGTGATGTTTGACAGATTCTATTCCATTTTCAGTTATTCATAGGAAATAAATAATTTTGCATTTGAAAATCATAAAATTTCATTTTCTTTAGTAGTTCCTGAACGAGTAGGTGCCTAATTTCTATCAGAAGAATGAGGAACTCAATCCAATCGGCACAAACCAATAGAAAATAGGATGCACTTAACCAGCCAATCAAAGATCAGACAGCAAGTTACCTTCTTGGTGGGCTCAGGAATTTCCAAGGCCTTGGTTTGAGAATCTATCGACAATTTCTGTAGTAAATCTGTAGCTTCTGTTGAAAAAATAAGTGAAGGAAACGCATATTTCTGGAGACTAAATACAAACATTGAATGAAATATCAGTACATAATCCATCTTTCAAAATTCCAAATCAACGAAGCATACGAAAATAATTGTTTCTGTGGCACGAGTCTAATTTATGTTCATCAATGATCGCAGCATGGCAGATGGCATACGTTCAATCACATAATTTCGTAAGAAATCTCAAATCTTTGCTCAAACTATTTAAAGTAGAATTGCATACCAAACAACCAAATTTGAATTGAGAAAATCCAAATCTTTGCAGATAAATTGAAACAAAGTACATATATCTAAGATGCACGTCCTTAATCAACATAATAACCAAAACTACAGACCCGTCTCAGGAACTTTCGATTCAATCAACAATTCAGCAAGAACATCAAGAAATTGAAATACACAATTTTCAAAAACTTAGAAAACAAACCCCAATAAATCACTAAAGGGCAATCTGAGCACAGATTGAAAGAAAGCTTCACCTGTAAATACGCAAACTCAAATAAATAAAAAAAACAAAGATCTCCACTCGATATCCGTACTAGACAAAACATCACATAAAATAAAAACCCTAATGGAAACTAACCTAAACCATAAAAACTAGATCCTAATAGAACGCCAAAAACACACATCTCCCACGGATCTATATTTATATAGCTCGAACAGAAACCAATAAAATCAGCAACAAAGACTCCGTGGGATCGAAACTCGGGTACAAGCAGATCAAAGAAGAAAGAAAAACCAAGAAACCAAAGCAGACCCAGACGAAGAACGCGATTAAGGATACGATCCGCAGGAGGAGCAACGGTAGCCATGACCGGTATTAGTGGATAGATCTTCTTCAGACGGGTAAAACCCTAAAACCCAATAGTATTTAGGGGGTTTTAGAGACCGAAGACAGATGGAGGAACCCTCGTAGAGAGAGAGAGACGGGGCGGGTCTTGCACACGCTCACACACAGCCGCCAAGGGTTTGGGTTTTGGGAGAAAGAGGGTTTTGTTCATCCAAAAGCGGTGATTCAAATAGCACCACGGCTCCCTTTTCACACAGATCTTGCATTACCCGCGGGTGAGCTTCTGAGATAATAGTTTGTCTCCGAATCGACCGGGCTTACACGTGGAGGAAATTTATTGGGAGAATATACTAAGTGTTCTTCTGATTTTCGGTGGAAGTGAAATTCATTGGTCGGTTAGATGGTTTGGTGCAAGTCAAGGGGGGCGCTTCTCAAGTCTTATTTCCAATCTAGAGTCGTGCCCTTTGAGCACAGGTTGGAAAACCTAATTTTACTTGGAACTTTAAATGAAAAATTTGAAAACCTAATTGCAGGGACCTGTCCTCATCCAGTTTACTATTATTTCAAAATATTTTTGATAAACCCAAAATCGTTTTAAATAAATTATTATCATCTTAACAAATAATATTTACTTTAAAATATAATTGTGAAAGTAGTTGCATTTAAAATTCCTTTATATTATATAGCAGCCTTGATACTTTTCTTCAAATTTTTATTATTAAAATTTAAATTTTACAAATTAAATTATATTACGTGAATAATTTGTAATATAAAGATCGTCAAATAGCGTTACTATTTTCTATCTCTATTATAGCATAAACCACCAAATTACTAAGGACTACCTTGATCATCCTTTTATCGCGGTGTTGAAAAATTGAAGAGTCTTTTAGGCTTTGTTTGGTTTTACAGATTATATCATTTAAACATCCAAACACCATTTAAATATAAATATTTTTTAATTTTAACTTTTCAAATTTTTTATATAATTATTATCTAATCATTACAATTTTCCAAACTTACAAACAATACCCAACAAAAAATTTAATTCTTTCAAATCTCAAAATAAAATTTATATTAAAAAATTATATTTTAAAAATATTTTAACTTCATAATATTTTTATTAACTTTTTTCTCTCTTTTTCCAAAATTTCATAAAATATCTCTACTTAAATAATTTCATTACTATTAACAAATTATCTCATTACTATTCATATATTTTTCATCTCATTTATGTAACCAACGAAGCATTAATATCTTATAAACTCCCTAAATTCCAGCCACAAAATTTGTGAAATGAAAATTCTTTCAGTAAATTCTTAAGAGTTTTGTTATTTATTATCCTCACATACTGTACTTATTTTTATTATTTTTTAATTTTTTTTATTCTTTTTAAGTTAATTGAATTCTTATATTCATTATTCATATACTACATATTTAATAAAAATATATATATATAGTGTGTGTGTGATGTAAGGATGCTGAGGAGAATTAATACCTCTCATATTTGTGTAGGAGGAGACTGGCGACGTTGGTTAACTCGAAGCTTGGTGTTGGACGGTTGAGGAGTTGTCTCCAATCTTCGCTAGATTGGTTAAGATTCGGGGGTTGATGAGGGAATGGTTCATGGCAGTGGAGGGTTTAAAAGAGGATTTCTGCTTTTGAGATCGGTCGGAACAGGTGAATTTGCATCCGAAAGACGGAATTAGAGGGGTTTATTAAAATTTTAGTGTTTTAACTTGCAACCTATTTTCTTTTCTTCTTTTTTTTTTTAATTTGGGTACATTAAAATTTTTGGTAATGGTTCATTTAAAATTGACAAGCTTCTGGCTTTTATGTTCCGCATTGAAAATATTGTTACAAAATTTAGTAAACATTCATTCATATATCGATGGGAAACTCAAAAAGAAATCAGGCTTGAATTTTAAATCTCAAAGTGTTTGTGAATCACAAATCTCTATGAAACCATGCCCGGGATGTCTGCTTGGTGACATAGAGGGCCTTATTTAGGATCGATAAACCCATCTGGCCGATCCATATACGTTTCTTCATCCAGATGTCCTTACAAAAATACATTGGCCAGAGACGTCCAAGTGGACTGCTATAGCAAGAATAACTCAGATTGTGGTTGGCTTTATGACTGGACTGAGTGATGTAATCCAAGCTGTACTCCTGCTGAAAACCCTTTGCTACTAGTCTAACCTTGAACCTTTCGATGAAGCCATTTGAATTTTATCCCACCTTTTTTTTTTTCATCACATTTATGTCCATAGATCGAGGACAAAAGGGCCAATTTTTTGCAATGCTTTGAATTCCTCAGCCACGGCAACTGACCATTTAGGAAACTTTATAGCTTGGTTAAAAGAGGATGGTGAAAAGGCATAGCCGTGGCAGCTTGCATGGCACAGAGTGGGTAGTTACTAGTTAATAGAATAGTGAAGTTGGTACCACGAAAGCGTTTAACAAATTTGGGAATGAGTAGATGCCAACCTTGATCATTGATGCCCATATAATGATAAGATTATGGAAAGATGATAGAGTTCAAAATATAAAATTTAAATGTACAGACGATGTTTTTTAAAACTGATGTATACAATTACTAGAGTGTTTAAACTTCAAATCCATTGTCTGATATATGTTGGAGATGCTTGCATTATGAGTAGGGGCAGTGGCGACAATGGAAGAGGAAGCTAACTCATTATCTGCTCTTAGCTGTAGGAACTGGTGCATACAATCCACTAACACATCATGATACACTTTCACATTTGATTCTAGGGGTGAGCATCGTGTGAGGTGGAATTTTTAGTAGGAAATATTGTCAATGACATGCCCTCTTCATGCGTCGGTGTTGCCTCCCTCGCCAAATTCACACATCCAAGCATTCCAAGTCTTTAGAAATAGTACCTTTCTCAGTTTTGTTTTCTACCTTCTTACTTTGAACCATTTTTATCCATCTTCTTTGGTCTCCAGTACTCTTTAGCTCCTCCTTTGTAATGATCTTCGAGATCTAAGGTACATTTGGGTAATGAAGCACTACTTGTGCAAGTCAAAGGAAAGGGGAGTGTAGCAGAATATAGGAAGGAAGAAGCAAATTATATGTTCACAATATTTTGTTTGTATCTGAAGTAAAACAAATCCGTACGTAGGTTGTTAGGAAGATTACTGAAATGACTACTCATTTATGATATGATAATTAAAGAAATCAGAATGTTGTGATTAAAATGCAGGAGAACAGAAACTTTCCCAACAGAGATCGATCCGTTATGATTCTAAGAACTTGGAGTAGTAGATCGGAGATGGCACTGACTGTGGCATAAGTGTTCGATTTTGTCATTTCCATTTAGAATCTTCTTCGCTAAGGGATGATGCAACTGCATGGTACATGCAAACAAGACATATATATTCTAAAAAAAACAAAAATTAAGAAACTGGATTTGGAATCTAGAAATTAATAAAGAGCTAGCTAAAACATTAGAGATAAGCATTTAGTTGGTGATGGTGTTAATTTTGAACCTATGAAAAATCTGAAATAAATGAAGATGAATGGGTTGATTTGTTAGAAAATGGGACAACATAAAAGGCGAGACATTGATCATCAGCTCATGAGCTGCAAACCTACAAATTATGAGTCAAATCTTTGTTGTTGAGAGGTTTATAATTAAGGACTAAAGTCGTCTGAAGATGGAGGAAGGCACGTGATCTTCACCTAATTCCAAGTTGAAGCACAACTTCACATCATCCAATTACATTTCTACATATTATATCGATCCTACACGAACTTCCTTAATTTGTAGGATATATATGTATGGTGTCTGGTCAACGTCATCATGTACAGCTAGCTAGCATGGTATACCGTGTATTTATAAAAATAAAAATTTTATGTATAGTCGCTTTTGTATATTTTTTTGTACACTCTATTGATATGATTGGTTGAGTATTAAAAAAATTAATACAACCTATCACATCAATAAAATGCATAAAAAATATAAAATAATGATTGTATTTAACAATACTCTTACAAAAATTATTAGTCATTACTATCAAATAAAAAAAAAATTAACACGAGGGTACGTGGCCGGCCAGCTAGCTTTCTTCCATCCATTTCATCTTTACGTGCTCATGATCATGATCTCCAGGGTTTTGTACTCAAAAGTCAAAACAAAGACAAGGTGGAGAGAATATACCATATATGCTTTGAGTTTAGACCCAACGGACCATTCATCACTAAAACATTTCCATTCTCTTTACAAGTTAGAATAATATATCCCGGCTTACTCTAGTCATGCCTTTTAGAAGAATGACAATCTCGAGCACGGCCATAAGGTGGGACATATAGCTCATCTTTCCATTATATATGTTTCCAATTTAGTCTTTTATGTATATATGAACCATATACGTAAGTCACTGACATGTGGACCAACATATATATATATATAGTCCTTACTCTGGCTAGCAAGCCAAGGCATGTTTTGATCAAAAAGAAAAATCTTGAATTCATAACATTTTTGCAGTACTCAGTAATGCTATGTATTGTCGTCCATCACTGAACTATGTGTCCCTGTCCATTGTTTTCACTGATAGCGGAAGTACCGATAACTCAATACTTAAGGCTGTGACTTTGAGTCTCTCTAGGTGATAAACATTTCCCTTCTTATTTATTGCAGATGACCCGATTGCTGACATAAGTTCCAAGTTTAACAACACATACTTGTAGGCATATGCAAAAGGCTACGGATCGGATCCGTCTGAAAGATCCGATTGGGTATGCCCAAATAAAATGGGATTGATTGGGTTAAGCAACAAGTAGGGCTTAACAACTCTTAAGACCAGTTTGGATGATAAACTCATCTCATGTAATTATTATAAATTTTTAAAATTCTAATATAAAATATAATAAATAATTTAATTTTTTTTAATTTTAAAATAATAATATTAAAAAATAATATTATAATAATATTTTATTTAAATTTTAACTTTCATTTCCAAATGCAGCCATAAAGTCGGTCGAAACCGATCCAACTAAAACATTTTTTTTTTAGTAGTGCTAGGGAGAGGCACAAAATCGTGCCTCCGCGCGAACGCCTTTGACGTGGCAAAATGCCATGTCATCAATTATATTAAAAAAAAAAGTAGAAAAAGAGTGAAAAGCAAAACAGCGGGAAGAAAGGTTATTTCAAGCTTGGATAGCAGATCTCCTCCTTCTCTCAGACTTCTTCATCTCTCAGGTTTGGAAATCGCAGATATCATCCTTCTCTCAGACCTCTTCATCTCTCATACCTCTTCATCTCTCAGGTTTGGAAATCGCAAATCTCATCCTTTCTGGGTTCTTTTATTTTTTGTTTTTTACTTTTTTTGTTCTTTTTCAAGTTCGGCTTGCTGCGGCTACCAACGTTTTAAATACCGTACCGTACCGGCCGGTACGACCGGTATTTTTCGTACCGGTCACTGGTCCGGTACGGATATGGTATATGTTTCGTATCGGCCGATATTTCGGCCTTCAGTTTTTTTTTTTTCATTTCTTCAAATTTTAAACTCATTTTTTGACTCCTAATTCAGACCAGACTATTTATAATTTATATATATATGTATTCATGTATAATTTCTTTATATATAGACTATTATTTTGAAATATAATATATATATATTTATATATATAATTTATTCATATATCGACTATCCCGAAACGGTACACAAAACGGTACCGGTACCGAAATATTTCATTCCAGTGCCTTGACCGGTACGCCATCCGGTACGGTATTCAAAACATTGGCGGCTACACCCTCTATAATTTTAAACGCCCTTCTTAGGTTTTATATGCTTTTTAGATTCAACTTCTGGGTACGTTGCTATGTTTGTAGGTATCCAGTGCCTCAACGTGCTGAGACTCAGGGTAGGAGCGAAGCCGTCAGGTCATTGAGAAGGTAAAGAGGGTTTTCCACTCCACTATCCCATTTCCAAGATGTTGTGCCTCCCTTTCCTAAGATAATATATTAAGAATTTGTAGGGTTAATAAATAAAAAATATGTCGTAGGTGGTTTTGCTTCAAATTATATAAAGATTTTGTTGGAAATTTTTTGCAATTATTTAAGGTTAGCTTGCCTGCCTAGTATAACAGAGTTGAGAAATCAGAATGAAGAAGTCTAATACGGATAATCTCTTGTTCAATATACAATTAATCTTTTTATATTTGTCTATATGTATTAACATAGCTTATTATCTTTGTTGCAAAGCCATGGAGAAAAGCCTTAAGTATTTATTGAATATTCCATCATCGTATTTTGGTGGACATATTATCTCATGGGCTTTACTATGAAAACCCCTATTAATTTGTTAATGAAGCCATTACAAATTTACAAGGTTATGGAAAAGGCCAAATTGACTGTGGGTTAAAGGGCATGATGGCATATACTCTAATAGAAGTACCAACTTGTATAGAGAAGTGACATTAGATGCTTTTATAGCCGACTCCAAATACTTTTTTTGATAAGTATGGTAAACTTTACTCAAAGTGCAAAGGGGCACAACCCAAATATAACTAAAATATATGATAGCGAACACCTAACTGCATGAATGCTGAACTAGAAACTTGCAGATTTTTTTTTAGTGAACTTGCAGATGTTTTTTTTGAATGCAGCAGATTTTTTTTTTAGTGAACTTGCAGATTTTTTTGAGTTAATGCAGCAGATTTTCAAGTGAATGCAGCAGATTTTATTTGAGTGAATGCAGAAGATTTTGAATGCAGGAGATTTTTGAGTGAATACAGTAGATTTTTTTTAATTAATGCAGCAGATTTTTTTTCTTGGAATGCAGGCTGCAGCAGATTTTTAGCAACAAATTTTTATATTATAAAAATGAAGCTGATTTTAAGCAATGCAGCAGATTTTTAGCATATTTCTAGCAGCAGATTTTGCAGCACATATGTTGATGAAAATGCAGCTGCCATATCACCTTCGAAACCCTGTTAATAATGTCTGTCTATAGAGTAGATTTTTTTGCTAAAAACTGCTGCCCCAGTTTTTTTTTTTTTTTTTTTTGGCATTAGTCTAATAAAGTCATCCTATCTCAAAACTGTCAGTTAATGAATAAGATATTCCAGATTGATGAATTTTCTTATATGGAAGTTGTGCCATGGTAACTTGGGATGTTGTGTGTTGGTGGCATGGGATAGTATATTTCATTTGTGTGTTGGTTTGAGCTGATGTGTGTTGGTATTTATGCTGGTATATATGGTATCTGCTTACTTTAGGAAGTGGGATTACTTGCTGGTCCCACGTTGGATTTTGACATATTGAGTATTTGAAACTACTTTGATTGTATTGCAAACTTTTATGCAAACTGTTAATTAATTGAAGTTCATTGTTCAGGTAGTTATATTTGGAATTGTGAAGATGGGAAAAGAGAAAGAAGACGCATCCCGCATAACACCTCCTATCACTAATCCATCAACCCCGGTATTGTACACCTCTTTCAACAATTGGTGTGTGTTTATTTTATGTGTACTCATTGGCTACTTGGGTTGAAGTCCTCATGTTGCTCCCTCTTAGGACATATCAAGACCACTTTATTCAGGCGTTTCAAACTACATGCCAAGTTACTACGGTCCAATGCCTTATGCGTGGTTATCACCTTTTATGCCTCATCCAAGTTCCAACCCATATCCATGGACCAACCAGGTGATCGTTGGCATGGTAGTTTTAATTTTACGAACTTTAATATTTGCTCTATTTTTATTTTTAAATAATTTTTTTTTAAACTACAGCAACACCCATGGAATTCTACTTGCACTGCTGCATCAAGTACTGCTGCCCTAAGTAGTTCCGCTACCTTGTATAGTTCTGCCATACCAATGATGGGACATCTTCCAACTACCTATCCATATCCATGGAGCAACCAGGTTATTATTTTTTAGAATATTTACTATCTTGTTATTGTGCTTTATTTTTCTGGACTATACATTTTTGTTTCTAAGTATGTGTATTAAATTTTTATTTGTAAAACTGCAGCAACAAACATGGAACTCTACGATTGCACCCCTGTCTAGTTCCGCAACCAATGTTAGCTCTAGTGTTGCTACTAGGTCTAGTGTACAAAGCAGCGCTACTGTAGCTGCTAGCTCTTGTTCGACTTTACCAACATTTTCTCCCCCGACAAATGCCAACTCATATCCATGTGGTAGAGAGGTGATGCAAACAGATCTTTCACATGCGTTGTATTTTTCATTATCCAGAACATATGTTGTCATATAATACTCATTTCTCCTAATTTGCAGGAAAATAAAGTGGAACAAAGTAACTCTATTGAAGAGTTTAGTGACAAAACATTAGACTCAATAGATTGTGAAGAGCAGTCTACTGCCTCTTTGGGTAATACTGTTGAGACCAAAGAGGCTGTCAGTTCCGGGTCACTTCATGTCGAGCAAACTAATGGGGGTGATATCACTGAGGGGCCAAAGCCAGGGATGTGCTTTGAGTCGGAGAATGCGTTGATGGATTATTATAAACATTATGGAAAACAGGAAAGTTTTCCGGTTATGACACAAAGGAG
This sequence comes from Carya cathayensis, assembly GCA_011037825.1. NCBI lineage: Eukaryota > Viridiplantae > Streptophyta > Magnoliopsida > Fagales > Juglandaceae > Carya > Carya cathayensis. The sequence goes on from QGSO01000278.1 coordinate 366,986, forward strand.
TAAAAGAGAGAAAGATGGGACTATTAAATATGTTACTTTGGGATGTGCTCGTGGTGGCAAGGCATGGAATAGAACATCAAATATCTCAAGGCCTCGGCCAACAAGCAAGACAGACTGCAAGGCAAGGATGAATGTAGTGTTCAAGAATGGGAAGTTGTGTGTCACATCAGTTTTTAACACACACAATCATGTACTCAGTCCAAGAAAAGCAAGATTCTTCAGATGCAACAGAGAAGTTAATGAGTCAGTTAGGAAGGTGTTGGATACAAATGATCAGGCTGGCATACGGATGAATAAGAGTTTTCAAGCTCTTGTGACTGAGGCGGGTGGGTTTGAGAATGTACCATTTGGAGAAAAAGATTGCCGTAACTATATTGATAAGGCACGACACCTACGTCTAGGTAAAGGTGATGCTCAAGCACTGTTGGAATATTTTAGAAGGATGCAATACAATAATGATGGCTTTTTCAGTATTATGGAGGTGGATGAGGATGATAAGATGAGAAATGTGTTTTGGGCAGATGCCCGTAATAGAGGGGCTTACAACTATTTTGGAGATGTGGTAACATTCAATACCACATACTTGACAAATAGGTATGGCATGCCATTTGCACCTTTCGTGGGTGTAAACCACCATGGACAATCAATCCTTTTGGGTGCAGGTCTTATTTTAAGTGAGGATACCGAATAATTTGTTTGGTTATTTAAAAGTTGGCTTGATTGCATGGATGGAAAAGCACCAAATACTATTATTACAGATCAAGATCGCGCAATGAAAAATGCGATTGCCATTGTTTTTCCCAACACGCGACATAGATATTGCTTGTGGCACATATTGAAAAAGGTCCCTGAGAAACTTGGTTCCCATACTCAATACCAATCTGGGCTGAAAAGTAAGTTACTATCTTGTGTCTATGACTCCCTTACTATTGAGGAGTTTGAGAATTCTTGGAATATCCTCAAGGATACATTCAACTTGCATAAAAATGCTTGGTTGCAAAGCTTATATGCAGAGAGAGAGTTTTTGGTGCCTATATATTTAAAGAACACATTTTGGGCTGGGATGAGTACAACTCAGCACAATGAGAGCATGAACGCTTTCTTCGACGGCTATGTGCATGCCAGGACAAACCTTAAAGAGTTTGTTGATCAGTTCGACAATGCATTGAAGAAAAAAATTGAGAACGAAAATCAAGCAGACTTTCATTCTTTCAACTTCACCATTCCTTGCATATCACACTTGGGTCTTGAGAAAAAGTTTCAAGATGTGTACACAAATGAAAAATTTAGAGAGGTTCAACAAAAGATAATGGGAATGATTTATTGTCATTGTCGTTTCGAGAAAATGGATGGAGTAATCGCAACTTACTCGGTCGATGATGAAATTAAGGCTGAAGATTTCATTAAGGAGGTTACTTATACTGTTTTGTTTAATGAGGCCGAGTGTGAGGCAAAGTGTATTTGC